>JAVXUM010000046.1:14802196-14812874 GCA_035590655.1 Pouteria glomerata
TATGTAACAGAAATCATGGTTTAATTTTCCTGGATGGTATTGTTTTCAATGGTTTATAGATGAGTTGATGAGTTGATTCGGTGAGATAAATCACAATGCAATTCATGCATTTATTTATTTATTTATTTTGATAAGCAAAAGATTCTATTAGGAAAGTATCAGGACGATGTTCAAGCATAGAAAGATCCAAAAGACCTGGTTAATGCAAATGAATTTATTTTTAAAGTTCAACATGTCTAAGATCATTTTTATTTTATCCTTTGCATTTATATGTGATGTATCTTAAAAATTTAAATCGTTAGGAAATGAAAGTGCCCAACAATATAGATCAAACCAATTTAATATGCCCTCACATGCGACCCGATTCACACGTTGCACTAGAGAGAGAAACAAACTGAATTAGGAGCAAACATTGGTAATGTGTTGAAACTTAGGCACGTCCTTCTCTAGCTAGTGCTTTGATATCATATCAAGTCACCAATTATTCTATAACTTAAAAATGTTGGATAATGAGCCTGACGACATTTGTCAATCTGACTTGACAATATCCATGTAATTTACCTTGCATTTGCATGTTTCTCATTTTATGTTTTCGGAAAGGAAAAGCCTTGCTTCAACGGGTTATCATTAGCTTATAGCTTGATGGTGTCTAAATAACTTCTCTAATGATTAATAGGTGGCTAAATTTTGTGCTGAGCGTATGCATGAAGTTGTATCAGAGGAGTGGGATAGAGAAATAGTTGATGGATTTGAATGGCGCCAGAGGTGGGAATCAACATTTTCTAGTAGTTTTGAGCGGGCTGACAATGAGGTCATGACAGAGGCAGTTGCCCCAGAAATGGTCGGATCAACTGCTGTTGTGGTGGTTCTGTCAGGTTGCCAAATCATTACCTCCAATTGTGGTGACTCCAGGGCTATACTTTGTCGAGGGAATGAAACAATCCCCTTGACTGTTGATCAGAAGGTCAGTTACAAAATGCTTCAAGTTTTTCTTTTACTGGTTTAAGGTTTTTGTGTGTTTAATGCACATTGGAAAGAGGGTTCAGTGAGAGATGGTTTACTTGACCTAAACAAATTTATCCTTTTCTTTACGCAGATTCATGTGATGTTTGTTTCGTTGACCAGGTTTAAAAGATAGTAATTGTTGCTTTTTACAGCCTGACAGAGAAGATGAACTCATGAGAATTGAAAACCAGGGAGGAAAAGTAATTAACTGGAATGGGGCTAGGGTGTATGGAGTTCTCGCCATGTCCAGAGCAATAGGTATGTGTATCTTTTATCTTCTTTGTGGACGTGTTATTTGCCAATTTCAAAAGTCAGCAACCACTATTTTTATTGTCAAAGCCATTATTAGTATGCATCCTTTCCAAAACCATCATGGAATTTTTGGCTTGGATTTTCCCTTATGATTTATTTTATTTTATTTTATTTTATTTTTTCCTTGTATTGTATAATGTGAAAAAGGTTGTTTTTGTGTCAAGAAGTTCCCATATCTCTGATGTAGAGCAATGACTTCTTATTGTACATCAATGGCCATGACTATTATGTTTTGGATTAATTTTCTGATTAAAATATTATGTGACAAGAGCAGCAAAATAGAAGCATTTATTAAATTCTTACAAGGAGAATATAATATGTTAAGTCTAAATTTGCGATACGAAATTGGCAAAATGGAGTATGTATGCTGTTGGAAGTTGGAATTGTTTTCTTCCAACAGTCTATTGTGTTCTTTGGCTTGAGGGTTTTACTGATGTCTTGCTGTATTTGATACTGGAAAGAATCATCATACATTTCGATAAAATTGAGAAGAATATTTTCTAAAAGCAACTGTTTCCAACAAAATGGTGATAATGCCTCTTCACCGCTCATGGTTTATTGCAGTGATTCTTTTCAAAGTAGTTATTGAACACATCAATTTCAGGTGATAGGTACTTGAGGCCATGGATAATTCCTGTTCCTGAAACAAGTTTCACGAGGAGGAGTGATGAGGATGAGTGTCTGATCTTGGCAAGTGATGGTCTTTGGGATGTCTTGTCAAATGAGGAAGCCGGAGAGGTGGCTCGCCGCCTCTTGAGGAGACGACGCAGATCCATGACAGATGATGAGATTCCTGCTGCACAAGCCATTGCTGATAATCTCACTGAAATAGCATTAGGGAGAAACAGTTCTGACAACATTTCTATCATAGTTGTTGATTTAAAAGCAAAGAGAAAGCGCCAGCAAAGGCAATAGAAAAGGGAGTAAATTCATCTACTTCCTTTCTTTATCCCAAAAATCCAATTCTCTAAGATCTAGTGATGGTCCAACATTTGTAGAGGGCAGACCACCCTGCTTCCATTACAAGGAGAGTCATATTCTACCAAAGTCCTGACATGTATAGAGCTGACTAGCATTTGTCTGCTGCTTGGTAACCTAGAAACTGGTTATTTACTAGGATTAATTCATTTGGTGGACAAAAATCTAAATACTAAAGGGGGGGAAAAAAAGAGATATTTTCCTTGAGGTTCAATGGAAATTATGCTCGTGGAAGGGAAAAAAAATGGGGGAACATTGGGGTAGCTTGTTCTTTGAAGCTATAAGAATATTATTTTTCACTTAACTACTACGAAGCCCTAGTATGGTGAGATCTCAAGAAATGAGGGAAAAATGCAAATTTTAAAGCATTTGGATCCATGATGATATGAAATTAGGCTTTTGTTTGCATCACTTTTTTTGTTTCTCTCTGTCAGTCCATCGTTTCAGCATAAGGTTGATTTTCTCAGAAAGTTTAGTATCCATACTACATCTCCAAAAAACTGACACATGCGACTTTTCTACGGGCAGTGAAGCTTCAATTAATCCTGCAGCCTTATCTTCATCTGGATCACCAAGGAAGAAGATCTTCCAGTTGCATATTTGCCTTACACACTATTGGTATGTCTAAAATTTGTTTGTTGGTTCATTAATTGATTGCTTAAAACTATCTGTAAAGAAGGGACATGCTTAGTTCTCAAGTCCCTTTCTGGATCTATTCAAATCAACATTATGTTTGGTGTGCTTTTACCTTATGGTATCGCTGTAAGAATGTGAAAAACATGTACAGCAACAATATATCAATGATCAAAATTGAATCCCACAGTTAGCGTCTCCTGATTGTGCAGCAGTTGTATTTGAATTTTCAGTTATTTACCTATTTTTCTAAGTGCTACAACTAGTCAATCTCTTGTCGTTGTTGCTTGCTTTGTTCTTGTAAACAGTGCTGCTAAGTATTCTGTTGTTGGTTAAATTAACTCTAATTGTTTGCAAGGTAATGAATTGATACTTCAGTCTGTCATTTTAGGACACTTTTTTTAGGCTGTAACAGGGGTACTAATCACCTGTTTGGAGCAACAAAAAGTACCAGAAAAAGCAAAACGCAATAAAATTTGAGAAGATTTGGTGTTTGGCGCGTCACTCAAAAAGTTGGAGAAAGTAAGGAGGTTTTTTGAGAGTTTTTTTTTTTTTTTTTTTCTTGTATTGGGTAAGTTGGAGAAGATAAAAGTTGAAAAAAGTTAGTAAAAGTTAATAAAAGTTAGAAATTGTTGGTGGGAAGAAATTTTAAAAAAATTGAAGAAAATGGAGATTTTTAAAAATGTTTTTTGATTTTTAATCCTCCAAACCGGCACTTAGTACCAGAAGAATGGAAAGCAGGGAAGGAAAGACTTTTTTAAGTGTAACTAAATTTGTATGAACCAACAACCCTATCCATAAATGCAGTATATAGCATGAAAATAGAGAAAAGCCAAGAAGTGTTGTTACTACACAATCTGTGCCTTACATATGAATGAGACAGCTTAGATTAATGCGCAGCCATTTAGGCAATAGTAATTAATTAAGTCTTTTACATAAGAGTATCTATATATATATATGTTATGTATTATATGTGGTTTGAAGGTTGGCAAGGTTGAAGAAGGCACCGCGCTTGTTCTTGAGGTGGGAAAAGGTTCCTCGTTCGATCACCTTCCCATCGGCGAGGAAGGCAATGGAGTCGAGCTTCTGAATGGTGTTGAGCCTGTGAGCCACCACTAATGTGGTCCTTCCGACCATGATTCTGTCCAGCGCTTCTTGCACCACTTGCTCCGACTGAACGTCCAGAGCACTCGTTGCTTCGTCCAGTAGCAGTATGGTTGGGTTCCGAATTATGGCTCTTGCTATGGCGATTCTTTGCTTTTGACCCCCTGATAATTGTACTCCCCTCTCTCCGCACTCTGTTTCGTACCCATCTTTCAGTGATCTGCAACGAAGTTACACAAGTTATTTGAAACAGCAGAAATTGAAGTGGTAGAGCCACTGGCGGAGCCAGAAATTCTTTTTAGGTGTGGCGTAAAATTTTTGAATTTTTTTTTTTAGATGTGGCATAAAATTTTTCTTAATATTTTAAATAATATTTTTTTTTTTTTAAGTTTGAAATTTTTTCTATATATATATATATATAGGTAAAATATAAATACATATAGATAAAACATAATTTTTTTTTTGAAATCTCATGTGTGGCGAATGCCGCCCCTGTATAGAGTCGTACATATGTGGATCGTCATGCATCTTACATATATAGGCAGGTTAGATAAATACGTTAAATTCAACTAAATTTATCATTTATGCTATATATAGGTTGATATAGAATTGTACAAAAAAATATTGTTTAAAAGGATGAAAGACAAATAGAGTCTTTTTAAAAAGAAAAAGAAGCATCATTTTAGCATTTTTAGTTGTTTATTTTGTGGATTTTTTTTTTTCTTTAACCACTTTTGATTTGTGAGACACAAGTGTGGTTAATTTTCATAGATTAGTTAATTTTGTATTTTAGAAATCGTAAGAGCAATATTTGTTATTTTTTAAATTAGAAAGCGGTTATATGCTTTTTGTTCAATTTCTAATAGTTTATTTAGAATGGTGAATTTGGTAAATTTTGATTTCATTTAGTGAGAATTTTTATTAATTCTTATTTGTGGAATAAAAAAAGATTTTATGAGCCAGATTTGATATTATTTTATAATTTAAAATTTGATATTTTCATATCATTTAAAATCTAATTGAAAATAATAGAATTTAATGAAAATTTACTCTTTTCATAAGCTATCTAAGTAAGTGGATAAATTCACTCTTAGATATTATTTTTATTATATTTTCTATTCCTTACTAACGTAGTAAAATTTGATATTATTTTAAATCAAATTTAATTTAATTCTTAAATTCAAACATTTATTTTAAACACAAAATTTTAATTTTTAAATCAAATCAAATTAATTTTTTATTTTAAAATTAAATCAATCCTAAAAGTGAGATGTTTCAAATATATCCTTACTAGAACTAAAATTTTGATTAAAGAAAAACAGAGGATACTTACGAGATGAAATCGTGAGCATTGGCAGCCCTAGAAGCCTCCACAATCTCGTTCTCTGATGCCTCAACCTTCCCAAATATGATATTGTCCCGAATGCTGCCTGAATATATAACTGGCTCTTGGCTAACCAGCGCCATGTGCCTTCTGTACCATCCAACATCAAGAGACCTTATGTCAACCCCATCCACTTTTATTTGTCCTCTCTCATAGTCAATCTCGTAAAATCTCTGAATCAAAGCAATCACCGTGGACTTTCCACAACCACTCTTCCCCACAAGCCCAATGCTTGATCCTGCTTTCACCTCTAGGCTAAATTGGCGCAGCACTAGGCTCTCTGGCCTGTTTGGATACGCAAAATCTACCCTTCTCATCTCTATCCCTCCTTCCATTTTCGCCAACTTGATTCCATCACCTACCTATTTTTGTAATAATGAAAATCAATGCAAGTGTGTATATATATATTTTACATATACATAAATATAGAAATATCAATTTTTTTTATTAAAATTTGAAAAATAAATAATTCTAATCTTGGTTAGAAAATTGTTACCATCAAAATATATATAAACTTGAGTCAATTAGAAGTTTAGGTACCATTTGAGAAGCCAACTACCTTTTTGGTTATTTAATTTTTTAATTTTGTCTGAAATGGTCAAATTTATTGTCTTATATTTTAAATTTTTTTTAAATTATGAAGGGTAAAAATGTTAAATTAATAAAAAAAATTAAAAAAATACCTATTGAAAAACTAATTTTTTTCCTCCCCACCCAAAAAAAAAAAAAAAAACTAGCTTTCTAATGGCTGGTTATCATTACACCTAAACAAAAAAAAAAGAAAAAAAAGGAAGCCTTTTCTTGTGTTAATGAAAAGAAAAAAAAAGTTAATTTTTTAGTAATTAGTTTTTTAATTTTTATTATTTTGACAAATTTGCCCTTGATAATTTAAAAAAAAAATTAAAATTAAGAGAATAATTTTGATATTTAAAAAAAAAAAAAACCCCAAAAAAACTATGTATGTAAAAGCTAACTTTTAACTAGCTACTCCCAAACGCAGCCTGTGCCTTAATTAGAAGTTTTAACTAATAATTCTGATATTTTAAAAAAAAAAAAACTGTCACCAGCGTCTCCCAAACGCAGCCACCCAAATTAGAAGTTTTAACAAACTTACGGTGTTATAAGAGCACCCTGGGATTTGTGATTGTCGATCAAGAATTGCAAACGCAGAGGCCACAGCCGTCGACCCTTTGGCCAGATCAGAAGTCATGCTCCCAGCCTCAGCTATCACTTTCCCGGTGCTCACCAACACGAAGAACGTCTTGAACACATCTCCGGCGGATATCTCCCCGGAATTCACCAGCCTTCCGCCGTACCAGAAATCCAGCGCCCAGCACAGAAACGTCAGGCACTGAGCCGACCCCATACCAAAACCGGCTAGCCACGCCTTCTTCCTACCCTCCTTCCTCGGCTCATCCTGGGCCTCGTCGAAAATCTGAAGAACCTTTCTCACAATCCCAAACGAGGTCACAATCCTATGGTTGTACACCGCCTCCGCCGCAATTTGAGTGCCTCGATTCTGAGCCTTAACGAATTTCGTCGAAATAGCAGATAACAGAACTTGTCTCGTGTAGAAACATAGGATTGTCAGCGGTTGAACGGCGATCATCACGAGCGCAAGCTTCCACGCTACAATCAGTCCGATGACCATGGCAATTGTGACAGCCGAAGTCGTTTGTAGCAGAAGGGAAACCCTATCCGCCACCAGCGATTTCACAATGGAAGCTTCGTTGCTCAATCTAGCACAGAGGGCCCCGCTGGAGTTCATCTCTTGGTCGAACCACGCCGCTTCGAAGCTCAATATTTTCTCCAGCATTTTCAATCTGATCCTCTTCGTTAGTTTTTCCCCCATGTAAGCGAAATTGTAATGTTCCAAGAGATTGATGACGATCGAAATCAGGGAGAGCGAGGAGAAAATTAAAGAGTAGGTTCGGATTCTGTTGCGCATTTCTTCGTGACTGGGTGAGAAGAAGGCGGAAATCATGCCGCCGATGGTGAGGGCGTAGGTAGGCTGAACTGCTCCGAAGGCGATGGCCGAGAGGCTTCCGATTAGGCCTTGTTTCCACTCGGGATAGTTCATGGAAAGGAGCCTGGAGAAGGACGGTGATGGGTGAGATGTGTTCTGAGCTAGTTCATGATGATGATCTAGTGTTGGTAATGGTGTCGTGGCCGGAGTTGATCTTCCGGTGCTTAGCCTGCCGGCGCTGCTTCTTGTGACTGAAGATGGGGGAGCTTCAAAAGGTTGTTCTTGATCGTCGGTGCCGAGCTGACTTTGAAGTTTTGCCAGTTTTGCGTAGTGGCCATCTTTGTTGTTGATTAGGTCGCCGTGTGAACCTATTTCGATGATGAAACCACCGCTCATGACTGCAATGAGGTCTGCATTTCTCACTGTGGAGAGCTTGTGGGCAACAACCTGATCAAGAGCATCAATCTATTATCAAGATAAATCAAGTAATTAACTGATGTTAATCTATATTAATTCAAACCACTTAAATTTTATCTCTAATTTGGCAATAGATTATTTAGAATTAACTGTGTTGAAACTTATTCAATCCATTCAACTGCATGAGTAAGAATTTCACAAGAGTGATGACTAACACTTCGTTTAATTGAGTGACTTAGGGTGTGAGATTGGATTGAAAAGAGGGGACGACTGGCATAAAATTTCAGTTAGCAAATAACAGAATCGTTGATAGGAAATTATACTAATAACTTCCCTAATTAAAAAAGTATGAATATATTTAAATTATTCTGTTTTAATCCAACAATTTGAACAATGTTACGCATCTAGATTATTCAAACTGACATCTAAAACGATATATTATTCCTTTCTTCCCAACAAAAAAAAAGAAAAAAAAAACATTGGATTGCACGTTTATAGTTCTCGTGATTCGGTTACAAGAATTTAATCTAACCTTCGTGACCCTTGGATTAACTATTTTCCCAAAGTGTGGTATATATATATATATATATTACATAATTTAAGAGTAACATTTTATACCATTTCATTATATTTGAATTATTTTTACCACATTTTAAATGTATAAAATTATCTCATGTTAAATCACATTTTCATTCAAATCCTACCAACCAAATACCATATAATGGGTGCCACACAAAAGATTAACCATGTACTATATTTCATATATTCCATCTACCTAATTAAGGTGTTGTTTATCCTCTAAATATTTTCCCCGATCAAATATAAGCTTAAGAGTATTCATCTTAATTATGAGGAATAAATGAAGTTTGTAATTGTTTCAGGCACCTTATAGATCTAACACAAGAGGGAGAGAGAGGGGGGGGGGGAGCGTGTTAACCTACCAGAGTGGTTCTTCCCATGGAGGCTTGATCAAGGGCATGTTGCACAAGAGTTTCGGATTCTGAATCAAGGGCGCTTGTGGCTTCATCAAGTAAAAGAATGACAGGGTTCTTAATAATGGCTCTAGCTATGGCAATTCTCTGCTTTTGCCCCCCGGATAAGAATGCTCCCCGTTCACCAACCTGGAGTTACTAGATCCCATCATATCAGAACTATAGATACATATATATGTACATGTGGTTATATATACTTCAAATCTGATGACTAGAATAAGTTCAACAAATTAAAACCATTAATTACCACAACACTAGCCAGATAAACAATTAGTTTTCTCCTACAAGTAGAGAGATCAATATCGAATTTGTAGGAGATTTACTTTAAATGAAATCACCAATAAAATGCACCCTAAATACAAAATTGTCATTAAATAACGGCCTTTTCTGGAAAATTCACCTAATAGAAAAAGTTTCCTAATAGTAAAAAAGATGTTCATGAAATTAGCACTGAGATCAACTTACCCTAGTTTCATACCCTTCTGGAAGCTGCCTTATGAAATTGTGAGCATTTGCAGCCATTGCCGCGGTCAACACTTCATCCATAGTTGCGTCTAATTTCCCAAGCATAATGTTCTCCTTTATTGATGTCCCAAACAGCGCATGTTCTTGACTAACCAAACCCATTTGTCCCCTCAACCATTTCAACTGCAGCGCCCTTATATCAACGCCGTCAATTAGCACTACCCCGCCATCGGCGTCGTAGAACCGCTGAAGCAACGCAATCGCGGTGGATTTGCCGCTCCCGCTTGCACCAACAAGAGCCACAGTCTTTCCCGCTTCGATTCTAAGATTGAAATCTTTGAGCACAATAGAATCGGGCCGAGAGGGGTACGTGAAACTGACGTGTTCAAATTCTACTTCTCCTCTGATATTGCTGTCTAACACGAGCCCCTTTGGGTCTTCACCGTCGATTTCTGGAACCCGGTTGATCCTATCGAATATTTGTGAGGCTGCAGCTGAAGCTTCTGTGAAGTACTTGACTTCGGGAAGTGCCACACCGAGGGATCTGCATGCACATGATTCGTCAGAATTCGATTTAGAATCATGTTATTGGTGAATGGTGGATGTTCTTAGGAATTATGATGTTTTGCAGCAAGAAGAGGCTATGAAAATTATACCAATTTATATTGTTATCTTTTACTGTCTTCATGACTGAAGTTCCACATGTGAAGCTTGTACTTTCTATATAAGATTTTGGACAGCTCTCACTCTATAAATTAATTTTTGGGTTGAGTTAAATCAACGAGTTCTTATCATGTACAATTTTACCTCACATCACTTGGAATGGAGGGTTGAATCTGGGACCTTAGAGATAAGCTAATTAACATTTGGGATAAAAAAGTGTACTATAATCTGCTAATATTTCATTAATAAGATTATGGAATCTACAAAATTAAACCCTAGTTGATGCAAACAGAAGCTGAGAAGATAATTTGTAAATCCTCAAGTCAGTTGTAGCAGTTAACAACCACTATTTCAGTGTGATCACCATTGTAGAGCCACCTTAACCACAGTTGTGGATATTTTGCAAGCCTATGTAATAATTAGTTTGCGATTTGTTTTTCATTTTTTAGTTCTAATTTTTGTGTATAAATAGGTGAATTGTATCAAATTTGGTGTGAAGCAGAATCCCAGAACAATATAGAGGCTTTAGAGTGAGAGAAGAATAATAAATAAATTCTCCCCAAAATTTTTTACTCAATTTTCGTAATAAATTTAGATTTTTGTGGTTTTATTTCGATCCTAAACTCATCAGAAACTAAGTGTAGCACAGTTGGAAAATGCTAATTCTTTGATTGGGTATTAGAACTGTTGGTACAAAAAATACTGCTACACGTAGAGAATATATAGGATAGACACGTATCTATCTTCTGAAGCAAGATT
>JAVXUM010000046.1:14825440-14840919 GCA_035590655.1 Pouteria glomerata
TTCCAAAACGAGAACAGTAGTTAGCGTAATTTAGAAACCCTAGGATTCATTCATATTTAGTTCCCTGTGGAGACGATACTGAATTCACCAGGTAAAACTACACCGTACACCCTTACACTTGGGGGTTAATTTAACTGCATATTTGTGAGGCGGTCATTGAACTAGATTTACTTTCTCTCTTGAAATTCTTTCTCTACAATTGAAAATCGAAAAACTGAAATATATGTAGTGAATAATAACTCCAAACGACCCTCTCTGGTTCCTTATATACAAGTTAAAATAGAAGTACAAAATTGCCCTTTCCAAACAGACTCAATCACGAGTTACAGAAATGCAGGTTGGTTCGAACAGGCGCTCGAACAAGATATTGGTTCGAACAAGGGTTCGAACACATTCCTTAAACTTAGTCTTTCAGCTCCTCCTCGACTTAGCATAACCTTCTGTTGTTCGAACACGCGTTAGAACAGAGCATGGTTCGAGGAAGGGTTCGAACCTACTTTCAACACTTAGAAATTTTCTTATACTGGAAATCTTCAGCGGCCTCTGTTGATCAAACAGGCGTTCGAACAAGTATCTATTCGAACCAGCGTTCGAACAAATTCTTCCTTAGCCATTTTTTTCTGATGTCCAGTTATCAGCTCCTCTATTGTTAGAACCAGTGTTTGAACAGCTAATGGTTCGAACTAAGATCCTGATTTCTTGCCTTTAAGTCCAATTTCTACTATTTTCCTTCCAAAACACCTGCAAGTCACAAGAATTCACATTAATAGATTAAACTTCATTTTTCTGTCCTTTTAACTCCTGAATCCTCTTATTGATCCTCAAGTTAGAGTTAATGATTGTACTTTTTTATGGTACAATCATACATTCACATCTATCTTACGAATAATTTGGAACCCCTTTTGTATTTAGAAAATATACACAAACAAGTATGAGGGCCAAAACATGCATCAGAGAACCAAAAGAAGCGAAAACACCCAAAATGGCTCACAGCGGTCTGGACTACCCCCTTGGCCGATCCAGACACCCGGTTCGGACACCCCGTTGGGTGGTTTGAACCATAGCAACCCTAACTTAGTTTGGTTCATTTTTAGCTTAATCCGACCCCCAATTCATCCAATCCAAGCTCCAATTCAATAATAACTCATGTAGAAATATTTAAACACATAAATCTCATGTCTATATGACTTTAAATCAAAAAATAACTCAAAAACATACAAGAATTTCATATATATATATGCATATATGTACACAATTATACATATATATGCATATATACAAATATCTTCACATTTAACTAAATCATGCATATATATATATCAAAATGATCCTAGCAACGTCTAAAACACAAATATAGGTCCCACTTACCTCGAATTCGAAGAGAAATAAAGAAAACAGAAGAAAATCGATTTGAACACTGAACTTCCAAGCTTGATTTCTCCTATTTCGAGCTGAACCACGAGAAACAAACTTCACCACGATGATTACCACGTCGAGGTCTTCCCTGCCCTACAGATCTTTCTCCCCAGAAATTACTCTCTTTCTTCTTTCTCTCTCTTCCCCCTCTATTCTAAATCTTTTATTTCTCTCAATTCTCCTTATTGGAACCACGACTAGCCAAATACAAAAAAAAAAAAAAAAAAAAAGAACAAAAGAAAAGAAAATGGGACAAAGAAAGAAAAGAAAAAGAATAGGAAGAAAAGGCTAAGTCCTTGGCTAGTTTGTCCAGCTTAATGTCACCTCAAGCTAAATTCAGTCCTGAAAAATAGAGTGAATTAATTCACCCAAACTCAATTCGAATACTTTATTAGTCTGCTGTAACACATAAATAATCAAAATTAAATATTGGGTGTTAAATTTTAAATGTGAAGAAATAAAATAAAATGTGATAAAAATTACAAACATTAAGTAGTTTAAAACTATAAAAAAAATTATTTCAGGATTCTAATATGAGTAAAAAAAAAATAAACCAATGGGTAAATCGACTATTTTATAGCTTGAGTTCAAATTGGGCCAAAATTTTATTAATTATTAATAAACATGTCAATAAATATTTTTTAGTTTTTTAGGAAACCTAGAATACAAATTTGGATAAAAAGCGAGTTTAAGGCAAAATAGTTATTTTATGATCTAAATTCAAATTGAGCTATAATTAGTTTAACTATTAAGAAATACATTAATGGATATTTTTTTAACCTTTTGGGTAGCCTAGAATGCGAATTTGGACAACAAATGAGAGCAAGGGTAAAATTGTCATTGTAAAGTTTGAGTTCCAAATTGGTTAAAATTTTATTAGTTATTAAGATACATGTTAATAAACATTTTTAAATTTTTTGAGAAGTCAAAAATACAAAGTTGGGCAAATAACAGACCTAGGAATAAAATGATCATTTTATGACTCAAACTTAGATCGTATCAAAATTTGCCTAGTTATGAAGAAATATTTTGGTGAATTTTTATTAGCATTTTGGAAAGTCTGAGATACAAATTTAAAAAGTAAGAGATGGGTAAAATAGTTATTTTACAACTCGAATTCGAAATTAGGCCTAAAATAAGGTCCAGAGGTAAAATAGCTATTTTACAAATCAAGAGTGATCGAGATAAATTTGTGATCATGAAATAGTTTTTTTTTTATTTATTTATATCTTTTTTTTTTAATTTTTGAATCGAACCTTAATTGGAATAAAATAGTTGTTCCATTACTTAAATTATGAAATATCTTTTTCCATTTAACGAGAGAATAACTATTTTAACGAGTAACAGTTTAACTTAATTTTTTGATATCAAATATAAGATTAGGTTAAAGTAAAAATAAATTATATTTCATTCCCGCATACCAAATATAATTTTAGTGTTTTAATTTGGTTGGTGATCCATTAAAGTGGAGATTATGGCGAAGGAAGCTAAAGAGTAATCACTTCTTGATTACTCTGGTTGCTGGGTAAGGGTTAGCTAACATTTATAACAAATTGGGTTCGTATACATGTTTGATCTCTCTCTCTCTCTCACACACACACGAAAATGAAGCAAAACATATGCAGGTCGATGGCATCTGATTTCTTAATAATTAATGCTCTGTTGAAATCAACAAGTTCAGATCGTGGCATTGGATTTCAATCAATTAAGCCACTGAAATGGTTCTTATGATTGTATCAGGTCAATTCTACATCACATTAGGGTGAAAGGCTTGTTTCATGCAATGCAATAGAATATAATGACTAAACGTTCAGTAATTAATAACCACACAACAAATATTTTCGTTTATGTGCACCCACCAACTTCTATTATTGCAAGTCCCGAATTAATATTTTTATTTGGCCCAAGCAACTATCTGAAGTCAACTTTATCCCACATTAAGAGCATCAAAAGTCATCCCTCGGGGTGGTCGGGTGAAAGTCGGGTGCGCTTTAAGAGCTTGGGCCATGAGATCTCGAGTTCGACTCCCCTTTGAGGGTGGATTACCGCGTTTGCGGGCTCTTATTGACCTCCACTCAGTCGAGCCGGTCAGCCAGAGCTTGCCTAGGCTGGTTTACTCTTCAGGGGGTCAGTCAGGGCTTGCCTAGGCTGGTTTACTCTTCAGGGCTCTTTGCCGGCTAGGGTCCTGGAACGTGCTTCGTTCTGTACGCACCCTGTTACGCATCCCATTACGGGGTAACGGCTGCAGACTTCCACGTACCAAAAGAGCATCAAAAGTCTCTTAATTTCTTCCCCTTTTCAGGATTGGAAACCTCATGCATTTTGTCCTCTAGCCAGTTTTAGTGCTCATCACTCATCAGTCATCACTAGTGTCACTGTAAGCATTGTAACTTTTAGTCCTTTCTTTCTGGATTGAACACTGCATGTGCATCCTGCACCTTCCATAGTGGGTTACTATACGCTATACAACTTTGCACTTTTTTTTTTTTTCCCTACTTTTTATTTTTTTTTCTTTTAAGCATTCCTCTTAGTTAATTTATGGTAAAATTGCATTTCTTTTCACTATCAAAAGTTGCCAAAACAGTGTCAAATGTCTTCCATTGGAAAGAGAGAGAGAACAAACTCTCCTATGTACGCAGCACATTTTCATTTCAAAGGTATTTGGATTCCTTACAAATGACATTTTTACTTTAACATATTATGGTAAGAATGAAATTATGACAACTCCTCGTAATTGGCTTTGGTTATAAGGAGGCCCCACGATTTTGAGTTGTAGACAGTTAATGTATCTTTGTCTAGAAATGCTATGGCAGACATAATAAAGGTGCCATTACAATACTTTTAGAGCACAGTTAGTTAGTTTTAACTAATAAAAAGTCGTCTCCGGGTTAGAATGAATACGGATCTCCTTCATTTGAACCCTAACCACTAATTTCAAACTTTTTTTCCCTATGCACCACGCACGATAAAAAAAAAAAAAAAAAAAAAGAAAGGAAAAGAAAAGGAGAAGAAAAAGAAAAGGTCTAAAGCTTACTTTTTATTTATTTAATTATTTAAATATATTTGCCCACCAGCTTTGACCGCCCACTATCATCCAAAATTATAGTTTGTAATCAGTATGTAGAGGGAATGCATATTAATAAATTACCTTAGTTAACAAAAAGGTTATGCATACTAATCAGTGGCGGATGCAAGTGTGGCCCAGTGGCAGCGGCAGCTGCCACTGGCTTTTGTGAAACCCGACCCGAATTCGACTAAATACTCGGAATTGACTCAATTTCTTATTTAAAAAATTTCAATCAACGTTTCAGTTCGATTAATTTGTTTAGTTTCTTTTTTTCTCTCTTTGGTTTATTGTGTGTATTTGGGTTGAGTTCAATCGTTCTACTATAAACAAGCTCCGAAATTGAATTCTTTTGTAAGCAAGCTCTGAAATCGACGATCTCGCCTCCACTGAAAAAAATTCTTGGATCCGCCACTGATACTAATGCGGGAAAAATTATAATTCGTTACCTCATTTAGTAAATGTTAGAGTTTATTATTATTTAACAAAGTTATTTTTGTATTTTTTTTTTTTTTGTGGGTGATTGCACCATTATAAATATAAGGTAATTTAAGGAGTTGATAGACACCCTTTAATTATTTTCCCAAAACGTCTTTGATCTCCTTTTCTTTCATCTAGAATTAATTATTTAAATTTTAATTTGGTATTAGAGTCAAACTCAAATTCTAAATTTATATTTTGTAAGTAGAATAAATTTTGTTTTAAAAACAAGTATTTGTATTTGTATTAGAGTTAGAATCGGATACTTCAATCGTACGTTAGTTTCTCCATCGGTCCGAAACTGGAAACAAAATTGAAGAATCTTCGTAAATCCGTCTGATAAGCAATTGTTAAATGCTTGACAGCCTTCGTAAGAGCGCTTGAATATTTTTTGAGCACCTAAGCTTCTTGGAAAGACCACATGAAGATAGTTCGATTGCCTTAGCTACTGGGAAAATCGCCTGAAGAGCGCCTTATGATCGCTCGAGCAATAACAACACCAGAGAATTGATTTTTGGCGTCAGTCATATTTCGGACGATTATTTTTTACGGTTACTAATTTTTTTTTAGCGATTGCTTATAACAGTCCCAGAATATTTAATCGCAAATGTGATGCGGTAAGGGCTATGACGATGAAAAAATTGTTGCGACTGTTTTAGGCTGTCATTAAAATGACATGCACCATGGACTTAACAACCGCCTAAAGCAGTCGCCAATAATCTGGCTTTACAGTTCTGAAATCTCCTCTTTTTCCTCTCTCTTTTTTCCCCACGCCCTCCTTTTTTTTTTTTTTTTTTTTTCTGTTCCTTCCCTCTCCTGCGCCTCTACTCCTGCCCCACCGCTCACCCATCTCCGGTTGCTACCGTTGCCACCACTGAAAATCTCATTTTCTTTTCTTCCTCTCTCTCTCTCTCTTTTTTTTTTCTCTTCTCCCTCCTCCTTTTTATGACCTTTCCCTCCGTCGTGCCTCTATTTCTGCACCACCCGGTTGCCGTCGCCACTAGTTTCCGCCGCCGCTAGTTTTCGCCGCTGCCACTGTTGATAATCTTTTCTCTTCCCTTCATTCTTTCTTCCTTCTCTTCCCTTCCTTCTTTCCCCCTCATTGGCTATTGTTCTGATTTTTTTTTTCTTTTTTTGCATTCTTGGCCGATTACTTTGCTCCCTCCTGTTTCGTTGCCGGCCGATCATTTCTGGCCGATCAGATTAAGTATGTAATTTTTTTTATTCTGATTATGTATATGTAGAATTTGTTATTATAAAAATTTTGTTGTGTGTGTAAACTGTTTTATTTTATTTTTTGAGAAGTTGATTTTTTGTTGCATACTGTAAAAACTTTATTGTGTATATTATAATGTTCTGTTATGTATAATGTAATATTGGGAAGTTGATTATGCTCGTTAATGTTGGAAAGTTGATTTTTTTTGTTATACTATTTTAATTTTTTATTTGTTATGTAATTTTTTTGTCTGTAATTCGTAATTTGTTGTAATTTTTTAATGTAATGTTGGAAAAAGAAATTTTTTTTTTTTGTTTTGTATATTATTCTGATTTTTTGTTTGTTATGTAATTTTTTATTTGTTGTTTGTATTTTGTCGGTGTAATTTTTTAATGTAATGTTAGGAAGTTTAATTTTTTTTTGTCTGTTAATGTAATGTTGGGAAGTTGATTTTTCATTTGTTAATTGTTCAAAAAATATCTCGGTGCAAAAACCACGGTTCCTTTTGTTAATGTAATTTTTATTTTAATATTTTGGGTAATTATATTCACACATAATGTATTAGTATGATGAATTTTGAAAAATATTATTTTGCCTTTATGGTAAACAAATAAAAATTTTTAAGAATTTTTAGTAATTTTTAAATATTTTTTTAAAAATTTGATAATTTTTAATAATTTTTATTTGTTTGGTAAAAATTTTAAAGAAAATGTCAAAAATTTTTAATAAGTACGGTGTACATAATTTTTTAATTTTTTTAGCAATTAAAAATCAATTAAGAACTAATTGATGACGTTTGTTCTTATATTACTTTTTAATTAAAAATTTTTGGTAGTGATTTATATTAGGAGAAAAATCAATTTGTAATTATTTTTCTACCAATTAAGAATCAATTTAATTTTTTTTATTTTTTTTTTACTAAAAGTCCATACACATATCTATAGTAGGGTGGACATAATTCTTTTTATTTTTTAGCAATTAAGAATCAATTAAAAATTACTTATTTTTTATTTTTCTACCTTATATCACTTTTTAATTAAAAATTTAATTGAGTTATATTTTGTAGTGATTTAAATAAGGAGAAATTAATTTGTAATTATTTTTTTATAATTAAATATCAATTATTAAAATTATTTTTTATTATTAAATTATAATAATAGTAATAATAATAATAAATAATAATTACTAATAATAAGAATAATATTAAGAAAGACTTTTAGTTGTAATAAGAATAAAATTAAATAATAATGATAGTGATAATATTAAATAATAAAAGTAATAATAATACTGTTGTTAATTTAATTGTTGTTAATTTAGTTATTGTTAATGTAATTATTGTTAATCTAGTTGTTGTTAATCTAATTGTTGTTATTAATTTATTTGTATCATATATTTTTGTTTTTGTAGTTTTTTATTTTTAATTGATAATAAAATGAAAACGTCTAATTAATTTCACTTGGAGCCAATCCAAAATTTTTCTTTGACCCAATCAAATCCAATATTAAAAATATAACAAAATTAGGTAAGTAATAATATTATAATTAGTTAATAAGTAATATTAAATTATAATATTAGATTAATAATATTTAATTAGTTAAATTAGTAAGTGACACAGAAACCCCTAATCTAATTACTTGGCTCCATTCTAATATCTTATTTGGGCTCAATTCAAATTTTAATATTAATAATAGTTAAGATGATTAGGATTATATTAATATTATAATTAGCTAATTAGTAATATTAGATTAATAATATTTAATTAGTTTAATTAGTAAGTAACACAGAAATCTCTAAACTAATTACTTGAGCCCAGTCCAATCTCTTACTTGGGCTCAATCCAAATTTTAATATTAATAATAGTTCAGATGATTAGGATTATAATAATATTATAATTAGTTAATTAGTAATATTAGATTAGTAATATTTAATTATTTTAACTAGTAAATAACACACAAATCCCTAATCTGATTACTTGGGCCAGTCCAATATCTTAATTGGGCTCAATCTAAATTTTAATATTAATAATATTAAGATGATGAGAATTATAATAATATTATAATTAGTTAATTAGTAATATTAGTTTATAATATTAGATTAATAATATTTAATTAGTTTAATTAGTAAATAACAGAAGCCCCTAATTTAATTAGTTAAATTAGTAACACAAAAACCCATAATGTAATTACTTGGGCCCATTCCAATATCTTACTTGGTCCCAATCTAAATTTTAATCCAAATCCAATTCAAATCCTAATTTATTTTAAGTTAAGGAGTAAAGAAAAATTTAGAACTCGTTTACTTTATTCTAAGTTGGGAAACAAAAGGAAACTTAGAATTTCTTTATTTTATTTGCATGCATTAGTAAAACTTAGACCTATTCGAGAATCTTATACACCTCCTGCTTGGTCATTCTTAGCTGATGGATTAAGTCTTTGACCAAGTTCGTCGTTTTTGTGATAAACAAGTCAGGATTAACATACGCGATTCTTAAATTGTCTAGTTCGAATAGTTTGAGAATGCAACTATCCATCTTGTGCTCAATAACTCATGCAATGTCTAATGTTATATGGAGTTTTGGTAGACGTCCTGTTGTTCTCCGGGTGCTTACACAGAGTACGACTGATGTCATTTATATGTTATGTACTTGGAGAACCACGCGGACATGCTACCAAAATTTTATCTTATTAGGGCACAAAGGCATCGAGTTGTTAAGTACAAATTGGATCGTATATTCTTGAGTGGGATAGGATCAACCATCCTGTAGCGAGAAGGTAAAGTTTAAGAGTAAGCACATTGCATATTGCACGATTCTTTTGGTTAATGGTTTCTCTTGATAATAAGACTCTTTAGAAATAGTTACCGAGATGGACAAGAGTTAGATTAATTTGCCAAATACGATGTGTAAAGAATATATAAAGGGATTAATTAGTTTATCGCATTCACCAATGAATTTCATAGCGAGTACATTAGTTATCCCTATAGAAAGTTCGCAAATCGGTATCATTACACATGGGAGCCCATAAAGAAGCATTTGATCTGTAATGGGTTCTTGAAGCAGTACAAGTTTTAGACTTTCCATGGGGAAGAATATACTTGCTCTTGCCAAGAGAAAATGATTGAGTTGGAGGTCGAGACTACGAAGAAGACTAATTCAATGCTTGCAATGCTAGCTGATATCGCGTGTGGATTCGCACCTAAAAATAGATGCTGCGATATTGATATGACGGGTGCAAGTAATCCTCGCTTGGGTGCAGATTATGAAGCCTTAAGATATTTGAAATACTCGACGATGTGCAGACAGAATTATATCCTGGATGCCAGGATTTTAGTAAATTATCATTCATCGTCAAACTGTTACATTTGAAGACGTTGAATCAATGGTCAGATACGTTATTCGACATGCTATTGCAGTTGTTACGCAGAGTTTTACCAACGGGTACAAAACTTGTTGATTTCTACTACCAGGCTTGCGAGCAAACTGAAAAATTAGAATTTACGTATGAGACTTTGGATGCATGTTCGAACGGCTGTATGTTATTTCAAAATGAGAATGCCCACCTCGATACGTGTACTGTTTGTCAAAGTTCGAGGTGGAAAGATGTCGGGGGTAGCCAGGATCATCCGAGGTAAGCTCGTGACTGTAAGACAAGTGCATTATTTTTCACTTAAGCCAAGGTTGAAGAGATTTTTCATGTCATCTAGGATTTCTAAATTAATGAGATGGCATGCAAGAGTAGATGGGAGGACGAGAACTTATCCTATCCAGTTAACTCCCCGGTGTGAAATAATTTCAATCGAATGCACCTTGAATTTGCTACTGATAATCGAAGCGTACGTCTTGACTTGGCTACAGATGGATTTAGTCCGTTTAAGGCCATGACTGGGGCAAATCATAGCACATGGCTCATACTATCACGTCCCGAGCCCGGGGACCCGGGGGGTGAGTGAAATACATACAGAACATGAGAACTGGGTTATTGTCATCAGAGCAACACTGCGGTTACACAATGGACCCACAAAACCTCCCCTCCTATATAACGGACTAGAGGGTTTAAACCTGGACCTGTATATATATATCTAGACATAACATCCATTTATCGCGTTAACACCCACCAAACTATACATGCATCGAAAATAAAACTAAAGCATAAGTTCTATGGATGGGCCTTAAGGCCATTACACTTCCACAAGATAAAATAATATACATTCCCCAAATTTAACATCAATATACATCACCGACCCTTAAGCCATTTTCAATCTACAACCAACATGTGTATATTTAACTTTACATTCATCCAATATAAAGTTAGCAAAACTTTGCGGCATCCATTTGCAAAATCCTTTAGCTAAACTCAATGCTCATCTGGTCTCCCATGTGTGGGTCCTGCAAGGGTATCTGTAGGGGCGTGAGCACTAAACACAGGTGTTCACGACATTTCATAACATTATGTACATGATGCATGCATGACATTTATAAGCACAAGTAATGAACATATGCAATGTGGTGTAAGCAATTTATATAAACCATGACTAATGTAACGGTTTCTAAAATCTTAATACGTACACGATAATTTAAGGTTTTCACTTTATATTGCTTCCATCAATTCACACACAAACGCCGGGGTGGGTACCATTCAATCGTGCTTTAGGGTCGCATACCCAAGGCTACGCAACGCCAAATCGTGCTTTAGGGTCACATGCCCAGGGCGATGCTACGCCAAATCGTGCTTTAGGGTCTCAGTCCAGGGTGACGCTACGCCAAAAGGAATCACAGAATCGTGCTTTAGGACCAAGGTCCAAGGCGACGCTACGCCAATTATACAAGCCATTTCGTAGGCTACTAACCTACTGGTATGAACACTAACCAACCCTGTGCAGGTTCCAGGACTTTCAACCTAAGGGTATCTCAGCCCCTACTATTTTCCATACCCCACTATCCCCATTCAAAATTAGCCAATTTTATCGTTTTAGTATACTTACGTTCATCAATCATCATTTCATTCAATCATCATCATATAGCATATCTCATATGTCAACATTTGCTTAAAAAAAAAACCATTCCATTTCCACCTCAAATTACATCATTTAAAACAAAAGAGATATCAGTTTTGGTTTAAGAAAAATCGGCAGCATATTTTCACATTCTTTGTATCCAATAGCTCATGTAAGCCATAACAATTTAGAAAGTTTGCAAGAATGATTAAAGCATTTCTCATGCACATATAAGTAAGTTTCTATGCTTAAGTGAAGGTTTAATATACCACTTACTACCAAAAACTCCCATGTTTCCATTTAAGGTTAAATTGAGCAAGTAATGAAATTTCAAATTACCACAACAATATTCAACATCTCCATGCATCTCCATCAAATCATCAACCTCATAACTTATAGGGTTAGGTTAGCCTAAATCCTCACACAATTCCTGTCTAGGTTCCAAGGTATCTCAACACAAGGTTTATTTGAAAAGAACTCATCTACAACTAAATGCATAATAAGAAAGTGAAATATTCCCCTACCTCCTTCACTTGGCCGATACTTGAAGGTATTCAAGAAAGGTTGGAAATCAACTCTTTTTAATTCCAAGGTGAGTTTGTGGTCTCTTCTTCCGAATTCTTTCCTCTTTGCTTAAGATCACCAATTATCCAAAAGTTTAAGAAGCTATCTTCCTTCTTCTTCTTTTCTTCTTCCTCTCTTCTTCTTTCTTCTTTTCCTTTCTTCTTCCCTTGGCCGAAGTTCTTTGCTCTCAAGCTCACAATGCTCTTTTTTTTCTATGGTTATGGTTTGCTTCTTTTCCTTTATGCCTTTGTCTTAGCTGAATGCCCCTATGTTGTATACATATATTCAATATTTTCATGTAGGTCACGTAGAGGAGTTGTCCTCCTATAGCTCAATCGGTTTAGTTCTATTTCAAGTAATTTTCCTTGAATTCTAGTTACACAAACCAAACTAGTTTCCCATGAACCAATCACATCCTTCTATATGGTTCCTCTTCAACTAACACAAGACATATATATATATATACACCCAAGTGGCCGGCCAAGGTTCTCTTCCCTTCCCAATTTGTCTAGACACAAAGCTCTAAAGTCTTCCCAATTTAATGGCAATGGCCCCACCATCATCAATCCAATTTTTTTTTACTTTTACCAAAGTTAAATTAGCAAGAAAACAAAAGAATTGGCTTAGCTGAGACTTCACTTCCTTTCCATGATTCAAGACTTGGTCGAAGTATTTTGGGGTTGACTTGGTCAAAACAAACAAAATCAAACTTCACAATTCAAGTTGGCCGAACAAGGGGTAGCATTCTGGACCAGCTCAGGCGCACGGGGTGGGACCTTCTCGGGACCACTTGAATCACTCAACTATTGATCTCCAAAACACCAATACACATTCAAACTCATCTCAATTTGATTCCAATGCTAAATTCAAGCACCACAAGAACACGGGGTTTCATAGTCTTCCTCCTTACAAAAATTTCGTCCTCGAAATTTTTACTACACTAACATCAATATACAAGTACATCTAACAGTTACATTATTTAAGAAAACAAATCGGGGTATCGCTCTCGCATTTCGACTTCACGTTCCCATGTGGACTCTTCAACACCGTGATATTTCCATAACAGTCGAACCAACGGAATGACTTTACCCCTAAGCACAGAGTGTCCAAAATTTGAACCGGTCTCACTTCATACTTGGCGTCAGAATCTACTTCCAATTCTTCCCAATTGAGTATATGTGAGGGGTCCGGAATATACTTCTGTAACATGAAAATGTGAAATACTTCATGTACTCCCGAGAGTTGAGGTGGCAATGCCAGTCTATAGGCTACCTCTCCTACCCGAGCCAATACTTCAAATGGACTAATGTAGCGGGGAGATAACTTTCCTCGCTTGCCAAAGCGAAAGTGCCCCTTACGGGGTGACACCTTCAGGAACACATGATCTCCCACTTAAAACTCTAAGGGTCGTCTACGTTGGTCCGCGTAACTCTTTTGTCGGTTTCGGGCTGTCTCCAGCCGTTGTCTGATCAGTTTTACTTTATCATTGGTTTCCTGAACTAATTCTGGTCCCATAATAGCTGCTTCTCTGACTTGTGTCCAGCACACTGGGGGCCTACACGGCCTACCATATAAGGCTTCAAATGGAGCCATGCCGATGCTGGCCTGATAGCTGTTATTGTAGGCAAACTCTACCAGTGGCAAGTGATCTTCCCAACTTCCTTTAAAGTCTAAGACATAAGCTCGGAGCATGTCTTCTAGCACTTGGATGGTTCTTTCTGTCTGGCCATCCGTTTGGGGATGAAAAGCAGTACTAAAGCATAATTCTGTTCCTATAGCGGCTTGGAAGCTCTACCAAAACGAGAAACAAAATAGGGATCCCGATCAGAGACAATAGAGATTGGCGTGCCATGCAACTTAATAATCTTCTTTATATACAACCGGCCAGGGAATCTAGGGAGTCTGTCATTTTCATAGCTAAGAAGTGAGTTGACTTTGTCAACCGATCCACAATAACCCAGATAGCATCACAACTCCTTCTTGTTCTTGGCAATCCAGACATGAAGTCCATAGTTACGTGCTCCCACTTCTATTCTGCTACAAGTAAAGGTTGCAATAGTCCGGCTGGCCTTTGATGTTCTGCCTTCACCTGTTGGCAAGTTAAGCATTTTTCTATGAACTCCACTACCTCCCTCTTCATCCCAGCCTAATAAAACTGCCGTTTTAAGTCGTGATACATCTTTGTACCCCCAGGGTGCACTGCCAGTTTTAAGTAGTGAAATTCCTTCATCACATTACCCCTAACAGCAGAGGGCACAAAGATTTTGCCTTGGTACGTTAGTACTCCATCTTCTATCGCCCAATCTGATACCAACCTATTTACCTTCTCCTTTAACTCCTTAGCTTCCTGATCTTCGTTTTGCGCTTCAATTATTTTATGAATCAGGGTTGGGTAGGCAACAGAAGAAGATAGTACTCCTCTTTCAGTCTCTTCTTTTAGTGTCAAGGCAAACTCGTCCATGACCCCCATCATCTCCCACTCTTTTACTGCAAGACTGGCCACGGCACTTCTCGTTTTGCAACTTAGCGCATCGGCCACCACATTGGCTTTCCCAGGATGGTAGTGCAAATCAAAGTCATGGTCTTCCATGTACTCCACCTGCGTTGCCTCAAGTTCAAGTCTTTCTGTGTAAAAATGTACTTCAAGCTTTTGTGGTCAGAAAAGACTTCGAACTTTTCATCATACAGATAGTGCCGCCAAGTCTTGAGAGTAAAAATCACAGTTGCAAGCTCCAAATTATGCACAGGGTAATTCTTTTCATGAGTCTTCAACTGCCTGGAGTCATAAGCCACCACTCGCTCATTTTGCATTAGAACATAACCCAGTCCTTCCTTGAAGTATCACAGTAGATTGAGTATCCAGCCCTCTCTCCAGGATAATCAGTACTAGGGCGGTGGTCAGCCTTCTTTTTATTTCCTGAAAAACTCGCTCACAGGAGTCACTCCATTTGAACTTTACCCCATTTCTTGTCAATTTTATCAGCGGAGCTGCCAGCCGTGAGAAATCTAGTACGAATCTCCAGTAGTACCCAGCCAGCTAAAAGACACTCCGTATCTCAAATACGGTCCTGGGTTGAGACCCCTCCATAACCGCCGCAATCTTGGAGGGATCACTGCCACTCCCTCCTGTGATACGACATACCCCAAAAACTTGACTTATTTCAACCAGAAGTCATATTTACTCAATTTGGCATATAATTGGTGGTCCTTTAGTCGCTGGAGTACTAGTTATAGGTGTTGTTCATGTTCCTCCTTAGACTTGGAGTAAACCAAAACATCGTTAATGAACACCATGACAAATTTATCTAAAAATTTCCGGAAGACTCTGTTCATCAAGTCCATAAATACTGCTAGAGCGTTTGTCAACCCAAACGGCATCACTAAGAACTCGTAGTGGCCATACCGAGTCTGAAAGGCTGTTTTGGGGATATCTACGTCCCAAATGCGCAACTGGTGATAACTGGACCGAAGATTAATTTTAGAAAATACCACAGACCCCTTCAGTTGGTCAAACAAGTTATCGATCCTCGGTAGTGGGTATTTGTTCTTAATCATTACACGATTAAGCTTCCGGTAGTCTATACACATCCGAAGCGTCCCATCCTTCTTGGCAGTAAATAGTGCTGGAGCACCCCAAGGCGAGGCACTCGGTCTAATGAAGCCCTTTGCTAACAAGTCCTCCAACTGAGTTCTCAACTCTTCCAACTCAGCTGGTGCCAACTGGTAGGGAGGAATAGATATAGGCTC
>JAVXUM010000046.1:14878606-14888712 GCA_035590655.1 Pouteria glomerata
GCCAAGTTTCATCCTCATTGGCTCAAAATGGCTTGACTAGGTCAATTTGGTGTCAAGACCATTGCATGGCCGGCTCCTCCATTTCCTTGCATTCTCAACTCTATTTTCATGCATTAAAACATTCCTTCTCCATATTAAGTCACCCCAAGCATTTCTCCTAACTACCATTTCCAAGCAAAGGGTTCAAATTGCAAAAATTCCAACACTTAGAGGTATGGAAGAACATAGCGCCTCAACACAACAAACTTTCCTCCCAATCCCACAAGGAGTTCAATTCATGGCTTCTCATTCATACCAAAGGTAGGGGTATCACAATTATCTTGATCCTACTAGTTTTTCTATTTCACAATATTCTATCTTTAGTACAACTGTTTATCCATCTTTAGCTAAGCTCAAGTTGGCAGTTTCTAGTTTAAAGTCTGTCTCGAGTCTTGAGTGTGAGACTTGTTAGTTTGGCAAGTATCACCGAAAGGCTTGTCCACTTGGTAAGCATTACCGTAATTCCTTTCCTAGTCATTATGATTGTTGTCAAACTAAACCTTTTGATGTAGTCCATATGGACTTTAGGGTCCTTCATGAACCTCTACTTTTAATAGATATTGGTATTTTGTTATATTTGTAGATGACTATTCTTGTATGATATGGCTGTTTTTAATGAAAAATTGTTCTGAGTTGCTAACTATTATTTTGCGTTTTTATAATGAAGTACTCACTCAATTTCACAAATGCATAAAAATCCTTCACTCTGACAATGCCTTAGAATACACCAATCTATTATGGATCGCTTTGTGTTTAGCAGGATATTATTCATCAAACTACTTGTGTTCACATGTCTCAACAACATAGTGCTGTTGAAAACATCGTTATTCGTTAAATGTTGCTCGTAGCTTGCGATTCAATATGAATGTTGTTCCCAAACATCTTTGGGGAGATGATTAAGTGTGATTGTTCTGAGAATAATTAGTGATTAGTGATTGAGCGTGATTGTCTCTTTAATTTATTGATAATTGATTTTATTTCCTTTTTCGATTGTAATATGGCATTATAAATATAATGATAGAGAAGGAAGAGAATTATCTCTCCCAATTCTTTTTACTTTGATTTCCAACTATCCATATAAAGAGAATTTGGGATGAAGAGAAATAGAGCTTTCATTCATACCTTTGGAAAGTTATTCGTAAAGCATCAAAGTACATTATTGAAAGATCAACTCTCAGAAATTTTTATTAAGTTCTTCATTGAAGTAAAGACAATCTTTTAATTGGATGGACTCTTGCAATTGCTTAGTGAATCATTTTTAATAATTAGTTTGTACACTCAAGGTTTTACCTAGAGAAGTTGTAAGGATTTCTCGCTATGTCATAGTGTATTTTTTTTGCATATTATTATGATTGGTTTATTTTTTTTGCGATTTAAATTTCTTGCTTGTGTTGCTTGTTATCTCCATAGAAGTCAGCTATTTTAAATTTTCATTTCTAACATAGGGCTAGATATTCACTAGTAAAGATAAGTGAGTAGAACCAAGTAAAAGGGGTAAAGAAGACAAAATGTAAACTTAATATTTTATGGGTTAAAATTGTAAAGAAAGACCTAATTTTTTATAACATCACAAAAAACTTAACCCATGACGGAAACAAATAGAGAGAAATGATTTATGTAGCCAACCCTAATTTTTGGGACTAAAACTTAAAGTATTTGTCACAACTAATCATCTGAACAAAAACCCCATCAATGGTTTGAAAAAAGTCCAACTAATACCAAGAAAAATAAATTTATATCAAATTGTTGTGTAAAAATTCATTTTGTTTCATAATTAACTACAAATTTGGCAGGTAAAACATCCATATAAAGAAAATGGAGGATGCATATTCACCCGGCAGCCAAGATCCCCTAGTCCCAAAATTCGTTCGCCATCAGTCACGACAATAACTTAGATGTCCCTCTCAGGCCAATTTCTCAATACCTCAAGAACCTTTCCTCTGAGTAAAAGAAAGCAACTTCTTACGTCAAGTTAAAAATTTGTAACCCGTAAGCCTTAAAAAACAAAGTCGTACTTCTCTTTCAAGCTAAGGTAAAGACCCTGAGGGTGCCTAAAAATGCTTCCATATTTCCGGCAAGCCTCGCCAACTGTTGGAGTGCAGACAATTGGAAGGAGTTCCTCAACATTGTCAATGACAAGCTTGTAGAAGAGCCTCTCATTCCTTTCCTGTAAAGTGTAAACCAAAACAAAAATTAAAAAATAAGCCCTAAAAAAAAAATCAAGATTTCCCAATACCCCCATCCATATTGAATATACTTTCAAATGCTTCCCAATTCCACCATCCATTTTGATTAACACTTTGGAAGGCTACATTGAGGGTGTATTTGGATTGAGGATTTGGTGAAGGAAAAGAAAAAGGTAAGGAAAATAGAAGGGAAAAGAGAAAAGAAGTATAAAATCCCAACTGCATGATTTCATTTGAGCAGATTAAAAAAATATCAAAAATAAAAAGTATCTACCAATAAATTAATTTTCTGATTTAATTATTGTTGATTTCTCAAATCGAATGCTTTTTCTCTTTCATTTTCCATCCCAAACCAATCATAAGTAATTATATTGAATCCTTATATCTTTCATTTTCCTTTCACAAATCCTCGATTCAAATACAACATAAATAAATATTTTTTGTTTCCTAGAAAATACAAGCAACAAAAAGGATTTGCAAACCCTCCATTTTTTCCCCAACACACACAGATTTACATCGAGAATAAAATGAAGATTGAAGGATACTTGAAATCTCAAAAATTATCCTGAACATTTAAGTAATTAAAGTTCCACCCCAAATGCTAATTAAAACAAAATCAACTCATCCAGAAGCTATATTTTATGCTAGTAGAGTTGAATAACTCAAATCATGTAACATCTAAGCACAATGCATAAAACAGACAAAAGATTCAATCTGTAATTGAGGATTGATTTGGATTAAAGAAGCACCTCGAGGTCTGTCAGGGCCACGTGCTTCTGCAATGGAACTTGATATTGGCGAATATTTTGCATCAATTTCTTCTCCTGATAAGTCAAATTGGAAAAGCTCAACAAGAAGGATAATAATTAGTGATAAGACTGACTGGTGTCACTAACCTACCTGAAGCTGCTGGTCTAGAACCACTGGTGGTAGCAGACCACGCAAGTAATGAGCATCCCTCCTCAGCGAATGCAAGCCCCTTGTTGTAGCGAGGGTCCCTCAACAAAGAATACCCACTGCAACACAATCCAGAGGCCAATATATACATGTGTGTGTATATGTATAGATATGCATAAAGCACACACAAGAAACTAGAAGAGTCAAAAATAAAAAAAATACTAAATCAAACACAAATTTCAAATAATAACTTTACAAAAATGAATTCAATCCTCCGAATGCTACGAAGATGTTCAAATTCACCAGAAAGTCAAATTATCCAGGTCATAGAAAGAGTGATGAGATTTCAACGATTCATTAAGAAAAGCAGCCAAAACCACAATAAATCACGAAAAAAATTAACCAGCAACGAACGATGATCAGTGAAGTGCGAAGAATTAACGAACAGAGCCAACCTGGCAACGGAGAAAGTCCAGGGAGTGACGAGCTGGCGCGATCCTCGCCGTACACGTCCTCAACGCCGCCGCCCACGGTGGATTCGGGTCCATATCTAGTACCGACTAACCGTCCCTCATGTCCTTTAAAGCACTCTCCATTGCAACACTTACAACCCTTCTTCCCTGATTGATAGATAGATACAATCTCTATATCTATATACAGCAAAGCAGAGGATACACTTCAACCAACCCTTGTTTCTTCTTTTTCACACCCAGACCCAATTACCGAAACACTTGCATGTTGCGGAGAAACATGAAAGAGGCGCGTAGAGAGTGCTACTTTTGATATGGAAAACGGTTGGGACTCACGGGAAAATAAGAGAGGCCCACGTGTCCAATGTAGCTCCTTCCTCAACCGCTTATTCACTCATATAAAATAATAACATATCTAATACTTTTCAAGAATATTTAATACTAGCAAATACCATGCAAAACACAAACAATTTAAGTTTTTACACTTTCTTAAATTTTAAATTTACTATATAATAATTAAATTAATTATTTATATTTATTTATATTTATTTTAAATAAAAAATTTAGTTTATTAAAAAAAAAAAATTTTCTCGATCTAATAAATAATTAGTTTTTTTTATGTCAAATATTTCAAGTTCTGACGTAAATAGTGAAAAAAGTGTATACATTTAAAATTTTAAGTTTTAAGTACATTTAAATTGAATTTCTTGCATAAAAAATTAAAATTTAATTTAAATGTTTAATCTTTAAAATTAATTTTTTAAAAAATATTATTTTTAAATGATACGCAAACAACTATCAAATCAAAAGATTGTATTTTATTAGATATGTACGTATTTAAAATTAATTATTAATTATTATATTATAAATTAATTATTTCTATTTATTTATTTGAATTTTTTTAAATAAAAAATTTAGCTTAAAACATTTATAAAAAAGTAAGAGAGTGTATTTGTAACACTCGGTATTTTAATTTGGTTAAATTTGTATTATTTTTGGTAAATAAAATATTTATATTGAGCATATATTGATTATTACATTTTTCCTGGAGTGAGTTTAGCTCGGATTGGTATTAGGTTGGACAAAATGGGCCAAGGGCCCAGTTATTCTTTTCTTTTTTTTCCTTTCTTTTCATTTTCTTATTCTTTTGTTTTCTTTTGTGCTGAGCTAACCAGAGAAGAGAGAGAGAGAGAGAGAGGAGAAGGGAATAGAGGAAAAAAATAGAGTCAAGACCGAAGATTGGTCGATCTAGGGAGATCTCAATGCTGTGAGCAACGTGGTGCAGTCCGTTTCGCAAGATTCGAAACGAAGTGGGAGAAATCAGAGTTTGAAGTTCGAATGCCAAACCGATCTTCTTCATTTTTCTCTATTTTTTTCAGATTCAAGGTAGGTAGGACTTATATTCATGTTCTAGACGTCTTATGGATCATTTTGGTATATATATATATATGCATATATTGGTGATATGTGGAGATTTGTGTATATATATGTATATATATGAGGGTATATCTATATATGTGTTTGGATTTGGTATGTAATGAACCTAAAATGTGAAATGAGATATATAGATATTATAGTAAAGATTTAATGAACCGTAGTTGAGTTTTGTGATTAAATTTTGGGCCCGGATTGGTTGATTTTGGTTGTAGTTCGTCTGAGGAAGACAATGAATAGTAGGATTAAAACAGGGGGTCGAGGCCACGTGCTCCCTGTGCCCAGCCTGCGACCCCTATTGAAAAATGTAAATTTGGACGAGGCCGCGAGTGCGCACTCCCTGCACCCAGCCCGCGACCTGCTCGGGTCTGCTCTATGTAGACCATTTTTTATCCAATTTTCTTGGGTTGGTTCCTATAGATGTATAGAACATGATGATGTGAATATTTGGTGAATTATGTGAGTATAAATTCATGCTTCAGTATAGCATATTGTGAATTAAATTGAGATATTTCGATATCATGATTAAGCATATCATGTATATTGGAATTGGGGTAGTTTCATCTGGTGAAAATGATTTGTATGGATCAGCTGAGTGTGCCATATGCTTATGTGACGCGTCGGGGCACGTGTGATATATAGAAATGTTGATAAAACTGAGAAAATTGTGATTTGATAACACCGAACGATCCTCATTTAATATTATCTTTGACTAGAGTTTAGTCATGTGGAGTTGGGATGTAAATAGGAGATATGGATTTTGCGATCTCTACGGACTGCAGCCGGATACCTACTTGAGGCAAGCAGATGCCTGCCTGAGATAGGTGGATGTCTGACTAGAGGTGTAACTCGATTCTCTAACGGAAGGGTCAGGGATGTAACTCGGAGCCCTTGAGTCTTACACCTATAGGAGTGTAACTCGATTCCCTATAGGAATATGAGACATATATATGCGTTTGCCGTCAGCGCTGAAACGGTGTGTTTGGTGACCACGCGTGTCTTGGCTGAAAGCCTTGCTAAGTGTCACCCGTCTCAGGATAAGGTTAAGGGTAGATGGAAAATTTAGAGTGCATAGCCGTTGCATTTCATTTCATATCATTGTATGAGATATGCATATTTATACTATGTGATTGTACATATATTATGTGTTGTACATATATACACTGGGGCACACTTGCATTGTATCTACTGGACTAGTTAGCTCACCCATCCATTTTGCAGGTGATCCAGTGAGGTTAGGAAGTGATCACCCAGAATTGAGTTGACCGATGGTTTGACCTAGAGAATATTTTATATTTTATGAAACTGTTGTATTCTATTTGTGCGACCCGGAGTGTAGGTCTCAACATTTGTGAAAGTATGAGATATTATGACGTTATATGATGTGATTTATTTAAATATGAGAATGAGGGGCATATGTTAGTTGCTCTGATTAATGTTGTTATGTTATGACTTGACATTGGTACAGGTTTTATTTGTTTTCATTAGTTCCTATATTCCCATGCCGTCCATCTCAGACAATTTAAGTTAGGGCCGTGATAGTATTTTTATATACAGTGATCAAAAATATAACTAAAGTATAAAAGTATACGTATTTAAAATTAATTATATAGTAAATTAATTATTTTTATTTATTTATATTTATTTTGAATAAAAAATTTGGCTTGTTTAAAAAAAGAATTTTCTCCATCCAACAAACAATTAACTTTTTTTATCACAAATATCTCAAATTTTGACACAAAAAGTGAAAAGTGTATGTATTTAAAATTTTAAGTTATTTTGTAATTTAAATGTTTATTCTTTAAAATTAATTTTTTAAAGAATATTATATTTAATTAACATGTAGACAACTGTCAAATCAAAAATTATATTTTAAAATTAATTATTAATTATTATATAGTAAATTAATTATTTTTATTGATTTACTTGAATTTATTTTAAATAAAAAATTTAGCTTAAAAGCATTTATAGAAGAATAAGAAAATGCATTTTTATATAAAGTGGTCGAAAAGATAATTAAAGTGTAAATGTAAACGTATTTAAAATTAATTATATAGTAAATTAATTATTTTTATTTATTTATTTATATTTATTTTGAACAAAAAATTTAGCTTATTTAAAAAAAGAATTTTCTCCATCCAACAAACAATTAGTTTTTTTTTTTATCACAAATGTCTCAAATTTTGACGCAGAAAATGAAAAAGTGTAAGTATTCAAAATTTTAAGTTTTAAATACATTAAAATTAAATTTTTTCAATAAAAAAATTAAATTTGTAATTTAAATGTTTACTCTTTAAAATTAATTTTTTAAAGAATATCATTTTTAATTGATGCGCAAAGCACTGTCACATCAAAAGATTGTATTTTATTTAGATATGTATGTCTTTAAAATTAATTATTAATTATTATGTAGTAAATTAATTATTTTTATTGATTTATTTAAATTTATTTTAAATAAAAAATTTAGCTTAAAAACATTTACAAAAAAAAAGGAGTGTATTTTATGTAAAGTGACCGAAAAGATAATTAAAGTGTAAAAGTTTCTGAATTTAAAATTATTTATATAATAAATTAATTATTTTTATTTATTTATTAATATTTATTTTAAATAAAAATTTAAAAATTTGACATAAAAAGTGAAAAATTGTACGTATTTAAAATTTTAAGTTAATTTTTTCCACAAAAAATTAAGTGTTTAATTTAAGTTAATTAAATGTTTCTCCATCCAACAAACAATTAGCTTTTTTTTATCACAAATGTCTCAAATTTTGAAACAAAAAGTGAAAAAGTGTATGTATTTAAAATTTTAAGTTTTAAGTACACTAAAATTAAATTTTTTTCATAAAAAAATTTAATTTGTAATTTAAATGTTTATTCTTTAAAATTAATTTTTTAAATAATATTATTTTTAATTGGCTCGCAGACAACCATAAAATCAAAATGTTGTATTTTAAAATTGTATTTAAAATTAATTATTAATTATTATATAGTAAATTAATTATTTTTATTGATTTATTTAAATTTATTTTAACTAAAAATTTAGCTTAAAAACATTTATAAAAAAATAAGAGAGTGTATTTTTATGTAAAATGATCAAAAAGATAACTAAAGTGTAAAAATATATGTATTTAAAATTAAAGTATAAAAAATAAATTAATTATTTTTATTTATTTTAAATAAAAAAATTAATTAATTTAAAAAAAAATCATTTACTCTCTCTCTTCCTCTCCCATCCGCCCCCTTCATTTATCCCAACCCCTTCTATGACACACCCATCCAGCACATGTAACACGCGATATTTTTAATTTGGTTAAATTTGTATATTTTGGGTAAATAAAACATTTAAATTGAGCGTACATTGATTATTATATTTTTCTTGGGCTGAGTTTAGTTCAAATTGATTTTGAGTTGGACAAAGTAAGCCAAGGGCCCAGCTATTCTTTTCCTTTTCCCTTTCTTCTCCTTTTGTTTTTTGGTTGAGCCGAGGAAAGAAAGGGAATAGAGAGAGAGAGGAAGAGAAAGAAGAGAGAGAGAAGAGAGAGGAAAGAGGAGAGAGAGAGAGATTTAGCAAAGGAATAGTTGATCCGAGGAGATCTCGACGCCGTGAGCAACGTGGTGTAGTTCGTTTCGCAAGATTCAAAGCGAGGTGGAAGAAATCGGAGTTTGAAGTTTGTAGGCCAAAACGGTTTTCTTCGTTTTTCTCCATTTTTCTTCAGATTCGAGGTAGATGGGACTTATATTTGTATTCTAGACGTCGTAGGAATCATTTTGGTATATATATATGCATGTTTTGTTGATATGTAGAGATTTGCATATATATATATGTGTGTGTGTGTGTGTGTGTGTGTGTGTGTGGGTGTATGTATATATGCATATATAGGTATGTGGATTTGGTATGCAATGAACCCAAATTTTAAAATGAGATATATAGATATTATGGTAAAGATTTAGTAACCCGTAGTTGAGTTCTATTTACAAACTTTGGAACTGGGATGGTTTATGTAGGTTAAGGTTCGTTTGAGGAAGACGATGAACAGTAAGGAATACACAAGGGGTCGAGGCCGTGCGCTCCCTGCACCCAGCCTGCGACCCCTACGGGAAAATGTAAAATCTGGGCGAGGCCGCAGGTGCGCGCTCCCTGCGCCCAGCCCGCAACCTGCTCGGGTCTGCTCTGTGTAGACTCTTTTTGATCCAATTTTCTTGGGTTGGTCTCTATAGATGTATAGAACATGATGATGTGAATATTTGGTAAATTATGTGAGTATAAATTCATAATTCAGTATAGCATATTGTGAAATAATTTGAGATATTTCGATCTCATGATTAAGCATATCATGTGCATTGGGGTTAGGATTGGTTTCATCCTGTTATGTTGTGTTTATGTATTGAGTGCCATAATTACATGTTGACGTGCCGAGGCATGGGTTGTATGTATTAATGGGATCCGTTTTAAATAACAATGATATAATGAGATTTTGAAAACACCGGATGATCCACAGTCAATATATGTGACTAGAGTTTAGACATGTGGAGTTGCGACGTTAATATAAGATACAGGGAGTGGATATTTTCCAAACTGCAGCTGGTTGCCTGCTTGAGATAACAGATACCTACCTGAGATAGGTGGATGCCCAGCTAGAGTTCTCTAGCGAAAGAGTCAGGGGTTATAACTCGGAGCTCCTGAGTCTTACACCTGTGGGGGTGTAACTCGGTTCCCTATACGGTATATTTTTATATGAGATATATATATACGTATTTACTATCAGTGCTAAAAATGGTGTGTTTAGTGACCGCGCGTGACTTGATTGAATGCCTTACTAAGTGTCACCCGTCCCAGATAAGATTGGGGGTAGATGGAAAATATATGATGCATAGGTCATTGCATTCCATCATACCCATTACCTGAGATTGCATGAGATTGCATGAATGGTTGTTATATATATTGAGATATGGATACAGCTATTATGAATGATGTTAATATTTGATTTATTGTCAATGTATGAGATGCGAAATCTAGAGGACAATGTAGGAACTACGAAAACCCGATTCCCAAGGTGGGATACGTAGGCAACTTAGGCAC
>JAVXUM010000046.1:14914321-14924971 GCA_035590655.1 Pouteria glomerata
CAGCGAATATTAAATGCACTTCTATGAATAGTACTGAACATTTTGTCAAACAGTTCTTTGAATAATTATTCCAAATATTTCAATAAGTATTCCATGAGCTTTTGCACCAAAGTCGTCCCGTGGGCCTTCGCACCAAAGGCCTCAACTATAAATAGGTTTAGTGTGGATCACACCAGTCATCTTAAAACATCAAATGCCTTCAAAAGTTTGAGAAATTCACTCCTTTAGAATTGAAAGAACTGCCGCAAAATCTTCATAACGTCTGTTCGAATCTTCATAAGGTCTATTTGAATTGGAAGAACTACCACACCATTTTTTAGAAGTTCTGTTCGAAATTCCAGGTAATTTTCAGATAACCTAAGTCAAGTCAACATGGGATTCTTGGCATTTTTTATACACGTTATAAGATCCTTGGAAATCCTTAAGTTGAGCACCACGAGATTATCGGAAGCCTTCAAATCGGGTTCTCTGAAAACTCTCATCAAACTATTGAAGGATTCTCGAAAGACCCTCACCAAGCTACCAAAGGGCTATTCAAAAGACTTCTATCAAGTTGCCGCAAGTGGAATCCATGATAAATTGCCGTAGATTTCTTCAAACGTCTTCCGTAGGACTTTCGGAAAGTTACAAGCTAAGTCACCAAGAGTTTTGGGAAAGTTTCAAGTCATTGTGGGGTTCTTCATTCACATTGCCGCGGAACTACTGGAAGTTTTACATGAGTCACTGCAGGGTCCCTCTCGATTTGGCATAGATTGTCGCAAGATTCATTGGGAAATTCCAAGTACCAAGCAATTTTCGGGAGGTCCCAATCAAGCTATCACGGGACTTTTAAGAACATCTTCGGAAAGCTTTAATTAAGCTGCCGCTAGATACCTAGGAACTGTGGAACTCTTTGAGGCTTCTTAATTAGGACACCTTGGGATTTCTGAGGACCGCGGGGCTCCTTCGACCATAATACAAATTGTCGCGAGGCTTTTCGGAAGGCACAATCAAGATTCCATGGGATCTTTAGAGATAAAGTGGTTCTCAAAGTGTGTTGAAAAATTTTATTTTTCTTTTCTCTTAACTAGCTGCGGGACTCTAGGGTGTGCGAAGTTACTACGAAACATTCCAAGTAGCCACGAGAATTTCCAATTACCGCGAAAATCTCTAACAGCCACGGGAGATTCAAATTTCTGCGAGAACCTCCAGCAGCAGCTGCAAGAATTTCCAATTTCTGTGAGAACCTCCAGCAGCAGCCGCGGGACTCCTCAAGGCTTCGTATGGTTGCCGGCGAGAGTTTTTGAACCTTTACCTGGGTTACTGCAAGATCATTGATAAGGCATCACAAGACTTTTAGAGACTTCACATGAGTCACCACGAGACTATTCCGGGAAACTTTAACCAAATTCATACAGGTTTCTCAGAAAACTTCATTCAGCCTACCGTAGGGTTGTTGGAGGTAAGGCATGTTAAGGAATTTTCATCTTCATTCTTTCCTTGGTTTTCTTAAATTTCGCGGAACTATAATGATTTTGGGAACTTTGTGTAGACAATTGTGAGTTCGAGAATCTCGTCCAAATCACACAAGATTTCCTTAGAAGCTTGTCGTGGTCCTTTAGAAACTTCATTCAGGTTAGCAACAGGCACATGAAGACCCTAGAGAATTGTCGTTTGTAAGTTAGCCTCAATATTTCAAAAATACAATACTTTGCAAAGTTCAACTTCCCTTTGACTCCTCCTAATTTGATTTTTTTTTTTAAGGGAATATCTGTGGCAAACTTAAGATCTTTTGTGGGATCATTATTATTATGGCTTGTACATCGAAAGATCTGCCAACAACTTCTTCAACGACTCCAACCGCGAAAAGGCAGGTGGAAATTTGCTATGAAATCCCTGCTGGAGATCTCTCTAGGATAAAATTCAAGCGTGGAAACGATAATTAGTTCCAACAGTTCCCAGCGAAGATGAATGGTTCCGTGCCCCTTTCTTCAAGGTGACATATACTGGGATCATAAAGTGTTATTCCCTGCGAATGAGGGTTCTCGAGATTTCCTTTATGCTCTGGAATCAAAACCTAAGAATGAGGTTCACATACCGCCTTCATCTATGCCACGTTTCAATATTGAGAGGGGAGAATATCCCTGTTCATTTTGTCATTTCTTCAACTACGTTGCTCCCTTTGAAGGAATGGAACCTTCGATGGACTGGATTTTGTCTCAAACTTCATTTAGGAGAACATTGAAGAAGACTTCGATATTTGAGGCTACACGAAGTTCTTCAAAATTGCGTATTACTAGAAATACACTAGCCACAGAAGTTTTACTTTCTCGATGGAGCGCAGAAACTCACACCTTTATGACTTCTTTCGGTGAGATTGCTCCAACTCTTGAAGATGTCACTGTTCTAATGGCCTTACCAACTTAGGATGAAGAGAATGTGATTCTTTATACGGAGACTTCTGAGGAGCAAGAAATTATGGATGTCTTGTTATCAGCTCATTCTTGTCAGAATAACCGGGGATCGTGTTTTGACAAAAATAGCAAACGTAGAGATAAAATTGGAGTTTCTCATTCAAAGACCACTTTTAAAGGCTGGATGCGCTATTGGTGGAAAGGCTATGCAAAACCTCATGAGGAGACGGAGGATTGTGATAGTCCTGTTCTGGTAGCCCTTATCATCTCGTAGCATATCTCCCTGTGTGGCTCTCCCACCACATTTTTGAAGATTCTTCTGCAAATGGAGTTTACAGTTATGTTTTCTGTATCACTGCCGCTCTCAACATTGGGAAAAGGGTTTCTCTGGGCTCTCTGTTTTCGGGTACTCTGTTCTATCGACTTGACTTGATAAATACGAGGATGAAATAATCTGTGGGTCGTTATGATATCGCAACTTATATTGCCACACCTTTTTTTAGAAATGTGGTTGTTTGAAAGGTTTAAAAAATTTGCTCCAAGGCCAAACCATTTTTTTTGGGCAAGAAGATGGGAATTGCAATTTACAACCTTGTGTATTGAGTTCAGATCATTAGTTTGCAGCCGGTTTGGGGAAGAAATTATATTCAGTGATTGACCGTGTTAAGGAATTCCGCTAGAGGCTCTGTGCAAAGCCTTTGATTGGTGAAGTGCCCATGCCCTGGTATTTTGATGAGGATATTTTCATGGAACTTGCCAATCAGAACTCCATGAATCCCTTTGTTGCCCATTGGGCCACATGGATCGTACCTCAAAGCCTTCCTGCTTTGACTAATGATGGCTATATTTCTGTCGGATATAACATGCATCGTGTGGCATGCCATTTGGATTTAATCAATGCTTGACTAATTATGCTAAAGTCTCCTTCAGATAGCTTGGCTCAATTTTTGGAAGAGAACCGAGATTCACGGTTGCCTCCATTGAATCTTCGTACTTTGGCAAAAGCCAATCACAAGGGTTCTTGGACTTTTATGGCCAGGAATTGGTGGCATCATCAACTCCAATTGTTTGAAGAATATGTTTGTGGCGTTCCTAAAGAGATTAAGGTTCCTTACATTTTGAGGGACGATCCACTACTCTCCTTAACTAAAGGAGGCCATTCACGTGGTACAATTGTTTCTCGTTTTGTCAAGGTGTTGGGAATAGTGTCTGGTGTTGCAACTGCGGGAATGCCAAGTGGGGCAAAGTTAATAAAACATGTGGAAAAGATACTAACCTTATCGACACGATAAGGCGTGAAAGGTTAGTCTCAGAAAGGTTAGTTTAGTTTATTTTCACAAGTGTGAATTCGTCGTTGGTTTACTCTTTTTTTACCAACACATCCTTCTTTGTTTTTAGGCCACCAATCGTTCTACTCCCTCCAAGAAAAGAACAACTCAATCACAAAGAGCTAGGAAGAGTAATGTCCAAGATGACGAAACATCTTAGGATGCTGCGCACCCTAAATTGCAGAATGTCAAGGTTATGGGCATAAACCCAGAACCTATAGTTAGGGTATCTGGGGATGTCGTTATTGAAGCGTCTGAGCATGTCCCTATTACTGCAATTAAAGTATCTAAGAGTGTATCTGAATCAATCTCTCTGGTTGTTCCAGAGGTTGAGAATAGGTCTAGTTTGGTTTCCGGATTTATTTCTTCGTCAGAAGTCGCTACAATTGCTGCAAGACAAAGATACTTCTCTGCTGCGAGCATGACATCTCTATCTTTCCATGTTTCATCATCTATCATTACAGCAGCTTCTGCGGAGGGTCCCCCTTTTATTACCATTGTTAGGGAGACCCATGTTGATTCTGAGTCTAACAGAGATTATGATCCTTCATTGAGGAGGGCTAACAGATTAAGGCGTGGAGTACTACGTGCTCAAGCAAAAAGTGAAGAGGATTCAAAAGAGTTTTCTTTAAGGGATGATCCTCCTAGTGTTGATGTGACCTATGTTGAAACTAGTAGAGCTCTTCAACCAGGATCCTCTGAAGTAGCTTTATCCGATTTCTCTCTTGCAATCGCTACAAGAAATTCATCAACTCCGGCTCATAGCGAAGGGAAGTCTCATTTTACTCGAGTTGTTGAAGGTAACAATCTACCACCTATCTTCCTTTTGATCAATATCACCAGTTATGGCAATTTATTCAATTTCAAATACATTATGAAGGTCCATGCAGAATAGGACCAAAAATGCTCATTCTCTAAGTGCAACAAAATTAAGGCATCCCATAAATGGATACAAGCCAAAACAGAAAGTGATGAAACATGGAGGAGCTCGGCAAATTTGGTGGTAAAGGGAGTTGGGGCAAGCAGCATTTGATACCTATCTACTTGCCATCCCTATTATCAATTTGATCTGAGCAAAGTAGGGCAGGGATGGTTCCTGCCCCTATGTTGGAAATGGCAAAGCAAACTTCAACCTACAAGGCTACACCAAGCCTGAGACATGGCTAGAATCTCACAATACCATTAAAATTAAGCTATTAAGTGCGCCAAGATCGAGTTACACTTGAAGAAAATTCGAAAGTACTAAAATAGTTTGATGTACATTGTTAGGTTTATTTCATAAAAGCCTAAACTTTTAGGTGAGATGATGATTAACCCTCTAACATAGTATCAAATCAAACAAAAGATCTTCAGTTTAAACCTTACCACCATCCACAAAAAATCAATCGTCCCACGTGTTTAACCTCTTGAAAAAGTTAATTTCACTACAAGTGTGGGAGTGTGTTGAGAGAAAATTAGTCAATATAAATAATATAGTTAACTGCCTTTAGCGCAAGCCTTTGGGACATTTGGTGACTCAACACCGTATCAAAACTCTAGTTCCAAGAGGTACTAGATTCAAAATTCGTTATTTCTCATTTATTGTTGTGCACTTTCTCTATTTGTATCAATGCAACTTGTTTGATGTAGTTTATTTGTCTCTACTTCACGTACAAATCAAGGTTACATGTGAGGGAGAGTGTTGAAATAACTTGAAATGCATTGTTGGGTCCATTTAATAACATATTAAACTTCTAGGAGTGATAAAATAACTTGAAATGCATTGTTGGGTCCATTTAATAACATATTAAACTTCTAGGAGTGATAGTGATTAACACTCTAACAGTAAGATATACCATTCTATTGACAAGAAGGGTTCCCTTGACAGCACGTCCATTGTTAAATAAACGTATCTGCATCAGCAAAGGCTAGAAGAAAATGGGAATGAGATATCCAAACAACTAAATTAGCAAGAGTCAAAACAATATATCGACAAACATAACACCAGAAAATGTTAAATGACATGTACCGGTTCCTTGAGATGAGCTTCTAACCCTTGTTCCAATGATTTCTCCTCACAGTTGACATGACGAAGACATCTCTACAAATATAAAATTTTAGAAGCCAGATAAAAAGGCAAGACATACAATAAATATAACCATCCATAAAATAAGAACAAACAACAAAGGACCTTTAATAATTAACTATCGAGTGGCAATAAGATGTGAATTTAGAACCTCTACCAACTCTAATACCATGTTAGACTGTTAATTATGATCTCACCTAAAACTTATGTTGTTAGAGATGGGGACAATTTTATTATTTATATTACTATTTAACCCTGAACAACTACTGTTTCTTGCAGACCTTATCCATCCAGGTTCCAAATTTTGCTTGAAAACTATAGTCTCTAGACTCTCCACCATTATTCACTGACAAATTGTGCAAAAATATAATGGTATTGTAGGTTTCATAAGAACACAACACAGAATTTTTGTCCAGGCTTCTCTCTCTATGGCTCATGCATACATATTTTTTTTATGCATACCCCTAGAGCTCCTCACCCACCCTGAGTCATGTAAAACTGAGGGAGGTGGAAGTGATGACCTCTACTTCAATTGATAGAGATCTTATTGTTGAACTGCCTCGTGCTTATATAAATTACAAATCCTGTGTGAGAAAAAGAAAATTCATAGAATTGAGCACACAGCTGTCGTCCAACTACAAGAGAAGCCACCTGAATCATTTTTGTTTAGAAGATTACTAGCCTCATCTACAACTTTCCATGTGCAAGTATTTAAAACAAAAAAGATGTGCTCGCAGAAACCAGTAGAAATCATTAACCTCAAATTTTTCTTCACTTATGTACTTTGCTTGGGAAAAATCTTTTGGAGTCTTCAGAGCTAGATTTTCTGAAATATAACCTGTTCCATCTGTATGTATTAGAGGTTCCCCATCTTCATCAATGACAATATAACCATTTTCATCCTGCAATTCACAAAGAAATCAATTAGCATGAGAAATAGATGAAAGAAGAAAAAACCAGATTAATAAGGCAGTGCAAGTGAAAATTAATGTAGAAAAGAGAGAACATTATACACGGCAAGGTACATCTTCAATTTCTTCAATGCGTACGGAAGCAAGATTGACTTGAAGCTTTATTGTCTTTGATAAAATTAGGGAAAACCTGCATCCTCACCAATACACGGAAACTTCGTGTTTCAAAAAAAGACAAAACTCCATGCTTCAAGAAAAAGCATTCATATTTGGATACCAAACAATAAGGTCTTAGTGGTACAACCTAGCCATGTATTTTGCCATGCTGGAGACCTCGTGTATGTGCATGAAAAGACACCTCGCCTCATTGACTGTTTTGTTAGACAAAATGTAAGGTTCTCTTTCATCAAAAGGGATAAGAGACTCCATTCGTACAAAGTAGCATTTTACAGCTGATGAAGTTGGGCTTTTCTTCTTCTCCTCTTTGCCTCCATCTTTAAACACTAACCAATAACAACAGAGAGAGAGAGAGAGAGAAATCATCAGGATGGGACTCTTCAAAAAATTAGCATGAAGGTACAACCAAAAGATGTATACATTTTCTGACTTTTTCCATTTATTACGTACATATTAACATTCTAATTGAGAAAAGACAGCCTTTATTTTCAAGATGGTATGAAAAACATGTGACCTGGTCAAAGATACAAGCTCCTGCTTAATAAATGGAGAGAGGACAATTAAGATGCCAAGGCCCTTCAGCCTAGTACTTTGGACTGTTTATTGACGATATAGCTAATGACAACACAAAATCGGCAATCCCATAAATTTATGGAAGATCATGAGCAAAAGATCCTTTGAACCCCTCAAGAACTTTCTAGATAAGTGAGACAATTGCTCCCATTTATTCCAGCCAAGAATATCCACTAAACGTCTAAATTGCAAAATGAACAAGTATAAAACATATAGAAAGAAAAGAGGTACCCATACAGATCATTATGACCTTTATGATAAGAGCTCTAGATTGTTGAGATTTTTGATCAAAATACAATATTGTAAAGGTATATTATAATTTGCAAAAAGGGCTTCTCTAAAAGTAATTTCAGGATAAGAGGTTTTGAATCAAAATACAATATAATAAAGGTCTACCATAATTTGCAACAAGGCTTCTCTAAAAGTAATTTGAGGAACTTCAAAATCATGATCTTAGAAAGAGTTTAGGAGTGAGAAAAAAGAGAGGGAATTTGATAGGAAGTATGAAAAATCATGATCTGACACACAAGTAGCTTCACTTAAAATGCTTCCACCTAACTCCTAAACCTATCCTTTTATGCAAGCAAATCAAATTATAAACAATCAAACAGTAAAGTATGTGTCAATGGGATAAATAAGAAAACAAGCCAAACATGTACAAAAGACCCTGCAAAATTTTTATATGCCTGACTAGTGTATAAATAAATAAGTACAATAGAAAGCCTATGGAAGCCAAGTTGAACTCTGAGTCTCCCAACTAATTTGGAGCAACATATTTATTGGAGGCACAGAAAAGGACTGAAGATCTAAAACGTTTTATAACAAAAGCATGTAAAAAATCACCAAAAAACCGATAGCGCCTCAGAGCAACAAGAATTCCTTCTTCAACAATCCTGTCGAATGCAGTACCATAGTTACTAGAACCAGTCATCCTATTAGTACTGCCTGTGGCCCCTTCAGCAAACTTCACAATCATGACATTGTCGTCGCCTAATTCCCTTTGTAGATGTGTTCTTGTGGTGCTCAGATATGGTCCCTGAGTTATAAAGACAACGGGTATGACAATTCAATTATTAAATTAAAAACACATCCCAGAAAGATCAATCAAGACGAACTATTTGTCATTAAAAGCACATAATGTAAATTAAGTTGGGAACTATTTGTGTGCAGGTTCCCAGTCTTTTTGTCAAAAGATGAACAAGTATATGCACACTAATCATGTGGAAAGGTAAGAGTCAAATGAGTACAGTTTTTTATTTGAATTTGTTTTTTGGGACTATATTTGTGTTTGTTTCGAACTAGGTTTCTTTTTCGTGTATATATAAGACATATTGTCCATATATATTAAGTTCAGATTATGGTTTTCCAAGCTTTAGATTGAGAAAGAAATGAAGAGTAAGGTGAGAAGGCTTTCTCTAAGGGCTTTTCAAGGTTCTTTCTTCCGTACTTGTAATTGTTACACTATTGTTGGAGGTTTATAGTGAAAACCCAATATACCATATCCGTGGACGTAGGCAATTTGTTGAACCACATAAATATTGTGTTCCTTTTTTATTGTTTTTCTTGTTCGTTTGTTTGCCTGTATTCACTTATTTTGCTAAGGCTATCCAGATTCTGCATATTACCTTCCTTCTCTAAGTCCTAGTCCTTATCATCTCTGGATTTAGTTCTTCCTTTCCTATTCCTTCCATCCTCCATTTTCAGCTAACTATATTTTCTTGATTTGCAAGTTTATACCAGACAACTTAAGCCTCCTACAATTTAAGTTTCTTCGCGCCTTTTTCTAAGTGTACAACACCTATTAATGAATGTAACCTACCCATGTTAACATACATGTACCTCCCATCTGATTTCTAATTTTGTTTCTTATCATGCCTTATCTCCTTCCTAGCACTCTTTTGTTTCTTTGTTATCCTCTGTTTCTACCCTTAACTACGTGCACAAAGCTCTTCCATGCTCTAGGTGACATTTTGCAATGGAAGATGAGTTATCTGCCATTGAGCCAATGAAACTTGAGAATTACTTCATCTTCCTCCAGGAAAGTCAATTGTAGGTTGCTGATGGGTTTATTCAATCAAGATGGGCCCTAATGGTTCTCTTAATTGATTGAAAGTTCAGCTGATTTCCAAGGTTATAACAGGTGTATGGACTAGATTTCTCAGAAACTAGTTCATCTTCCTCTCGGAAAGTCAATTATAGGTTGTCGTGCACCCCAATGGTTCTCTTAATCGATTGAAAGTTCAGCTTATTTCCAAGGCTATACACAGGTGTATGGACTAGATTTCTCTGAAACTTCTTCCCCCATTGTTAAGATCACCCTTGTTCATCTTTTGATCTCTTTGACTACCATTTATCATCAGCCCCTTCATCAACTTGATATCAAGAATGCATTTATGCGTGGTGATTTGGAGGAAGAAATCTATATGGAGCAACCTCTTGAGTTAGTTGCTTAGAAAAAGTCTAGGTTCATATACAAGCTTAAGAAATCATTATATAGTCAGAAATAGTCTTCTCAAGCATGTTTTACAAGATTCAGCACGGTGACTATTAAATTTTGGTCTAACTCAATGTGGCATGGACCACTCTGAGTTCTATCGTCACTCCACTCATAGAAAAATATGGCTCTTGGTAAACGTAAATGACATTATCATTACAAGAGATAATAAGCAGGGCATTACTGACTTAAAGTCTTTCCTTCAGAGTAAATTTATTACTAAAAACTTAGACCACCGAATAACTTTTTGGGCGTTGAGATATCCCAATCACACAAATGATTGCTTCCTTGCAGAGAAAGTATATTCTAGACTTACTATTTGATACAAGTATAGTAGCTCTAAACCTATAGATACTCCGATGGACACCAATACAGAGTTCATGTAGAAAAGGGGGATCTATTAGAAAAACCCAGTTAATACAGATGATTGATTGAGAAGCTAAATGATGTAGCATGGAATATTAAAAGAGTAGAAAGAATTAAAGAAGAAGATGAAGAATAAGAAGAAGAAGAGGAGAGGAAGAGGGGGAAGAGGGGGAAGAATAGCAGCCAAGTAATCAAAATATTCATTCAAAACTATATTTTCTGTTAACACTAATAGGGTTTAAATAGAAAACTCACTCATGGGTCTAAACCAAAGGTCTAAAAGAAAATAAACTCAACTCTAATAAAATAAACCTAATACTAGAAAAGCTCAAAACAAATGGGT
>JAVXUM010000046.1:14925071-14948951 GCA_035590655.1 Pouteria glomerata
GGGTTAGTAGCCCACAACATGTTTAGCGTACATTGGGCGTATCGTCGCCTTGGACTATGTCCTAAAGCACGTTTAGTTTATGTACATTTATTCAATTATGGCGTATCGTCGCCCTGGGCCATAGCCTTAAAGCACGTTTAGTTTGTGTGCCCATTCCCCGATGATTGTGTGTGAAATGGTTGTGAAATGGAAATTACAATTGTTGGAAACTTAGAAATAAACTTATACCTATAATGCTTAGAAAATGATTAAGGAATTATTGGAATTATGACTGAATTAATACGAGTAGTTTGTATTTTTATTCCATATATTGTTTCATGTTTATTATTTCTACTGTTTTAAAGTTTCATACATTACATGCTGTATATGTGCATTCCATGCATATATTATACATATATTGTTGTGGAATAGTGTGAGCACACACCGTTCGTGCTCACTTCCCTACAGATATCAATACAGGACCCACACAGGAATGTTAGGGTGACTACACTTCAAGCTGGGAGAAGTACACCATTTTGGGCTAGTCTGTATTTTTGTTATATGCATTTTGGAAAAATCATGCTGTATAAATATGACTTTTAAAATGTAAAAAATTTTATTTTATTATGATATATTGTTATCATTAATTTGGCCCTTAAAATATTTGTGAATGGTATCATGCTCCAGTGACCTGGTTCACAGATGTTAGTTGTGGGTCCCATTGCGTGATCGTTGTGTATACTCTGATGCAATAACCAATTATTCATAATTTGCATGTTTATCACTCACTACTCGGATCCTCGGGTCTGGGGCGTGACACACAGACAGGAAAGATGCAGTGTGGCTAGTAAGAACATCAACAGCAAGGTGCTCATAATAAGATAAAAGTTCATCAGAAGAATCAACAATATCATTATTATTATCAGAAAAAAAAAACATCATCAAGGGGTGGCATGTCATCACAAGTAGAATAAGATGCATTTTTAAAATCTATGTCCATGGAATAAATTGGTGCATCCAACCATTGGAGTGTCCTATTGACATTAGCCCATTCCATGCGGAATAAAATTTCCATGTCAATGTCATCCCACCATGGATTGTCCAATAATTGATGGAGAGGCCAAAAAACAAGTGGAAGATATTTAATAGATGGGGAGATAGGAAAACCCTCCTCAAAGGAGTCATTAGGCCAATTATCATAGCGATCCTCAGAACTTACAAAGTCTGAGTTGTCACAAGAACTAGGCCATGTCTCGACACATTCCCATTTACGTTTATATCCACATATACTTTTAACAGATTCATCTGTGTTATCAATTTCGGCAGTTAAGTCAGATGAATGCAACTTGAGCAACCATACAGTCCACACAGAACAATGAAGACGAGAGTGAAATATGGAAATAAAGAAAATCACATGAGCAAAAAGAAAAGAATAAAAACAAACAAAAACATCGAATTAAAAGTTATAAAGCAGAGTACGATAAAACTCACAAACAAAATAACATAAAAGTCTTAGAGGAGATTTAATAGCAAGTCTTAAATCCTTAAACTTCTAAAAACAAAAAGAGAAAGTAAAAGAACGCAATTTGGACGTACTCGCAATTTGGACGTACTCGCAAAAATATGATCAGAAATGATAGCAAGCACGTTTCGTATTACTCTCTAAACTTGTCACACTAACCGTTAGTCCCCGGTAACGGCACCAAAAACTTGACCACTCTCAGAAAATGCAGAGACTTAAACTCTCAAGTGCAAGAGGAAATTGTGTTTAGTTTATGTAAGTCTAAGGTCATCTCCATAGGGAGCAAGGGTATGACTACAATTGGAAGAACGCAATTTGGACGTACTTGCAAAAATATGATCAGAAAATTTAAATAAAATCTTTTTAGGATTTCTGAACTTAGAAAAGGAAATATGATAGAAAATATATATTTTTTTCTTTTTGGTTTTTTTTTTTAGCAAAAACGAAATTAACAACACAAGTTGCAGATGAGAAAATTAAATTTTTTTTTCGAGCTTTAATCGAATTACCTTTAATTGAGAAAACTTGATTTTAACATATTTCTGTAATGTGCTCAAAGATATGGATTTGAATACCTCTTATAACTCAACCTAACTTCTACACCTGTAGTGCTAAATCAAAAAATAAAACTATAAAACAACTCTTCGTACACAAGTCAGTAAACTAAGGGTTCATTGAATCAAACATTTGATGTACACAAGTAACACTTCATACCCAAAGTTCGATTATAAAACAGTGATTTGATTCTAAAGTTAAACCTAGGATTACTGACTGTTATGTTTTCATAAAGAATGATATTTCATTTAAAACATTGTATTCAAATCCCTTTCTTTGATTTCATTACATTCATAGGTTAAAACAAAAAAACGATCTAGCCTGGCATGTTTACGACACTCATCATAAATCAAAATATAAATAAAATAAACTAATACGAAAGAAGACTAAAGGAAACGAAAACAAAACAACTAAATATTAAACCTTAGATCCTAAATACACAAACAAAAAGAACATTCAAACATTGAACACAATCTGAATCATGCAAATATATCTCCCAAGGAATCAAAACAATAAAATAACTTCTATTAGATTCAAGATAATGAAATACCATACTTCGAAGCTGTAAACATCAATCGTAAAGTAACCACAATGGAAAAAGAACTGATCAATGTAGTGATGCACTTCTAAAACATTATTAATCTTAAATTAAAATTCTAGAAAATTGAAACTCTAAACCCTAAAACGGCTGAGAAAAATTTGAGAAAAGTCTTCCAAAAAATTAGACACTTTGGGTATTTATAAGCTGAAGCACCAAAACCTAAAAAACTAAACCCAGAAAACTACATAGATACTTGCTGGTCCAGACCAGGCACCAAATGGTCTAGACCACCGTGTGTAAGTTCACTTGCTGAGATACTTGCTGATTCGGACTGACAAGGGAGTGGTCCAGACGGCAGTGTATAGGATCACTTCTTTGCTTAGTTATTTAGCTTCATATATGTTCCCAATCCAATCCTCAACTTCGGTGTTTGCTCCATTTCTTCTTCTTTTTCATTTCCTTCGTCACTTATTAGAGAATTGTCAACGTCTTCACTACATTTAAGAAAATAAAGTATATCAATATAAAATATAGCCAAATATATAAACTTAGTAAACAAATGCAAGAAGTATATACTACTTTGTTGAGCTAGTAGTTATACTTTTCAAGTGTAATCACTGATAGTATTCCTCAAAATCACAGATACTACATAAATCTATGTTCAATAAGTCATATGATGCATCTTGTCCTAAGATAGCATTTGTTACATATCCTTTAGTATTTTCTTTGATTATTTTTGAAAATTTTTCTAGTATTTCATCAAAGCTCTTAAAAGTAGAAAAGAGCTCAGTTTTCTGCTGCTTTGCTTCTTCTAAATTTTTCCATTGTCTTAACCATTGCAAGACATCTCCCTGAAGGGTGGCACATAAATAATCTAAAACTTTATCTTTTCCCCAAGTATTTTTATAATTAAGAACTACGATGGATAAGGACTGTGCCCAATCATCTATAGCCTTAATTTTATCTTTAAACGAATCATCCTTCCTATTGATTGTAGGCATAGGTTTATCATTTTTTACGCTGGATGATTTTGCCTTTTCTTCCTTAATAATACAGATTTTGACTTCATCTAAGTCATCTTTTTCTATACTATCTGCAGGCATTCCCCATGTACCAAATAATTCCAGATCTATTCTTTTTTTAGCTTTTCTTTTCCTAGGAAACTTTTTTTCTGTTTGTTCTTCGGATTTCTCAAATTTGGTTCAAGATTCTTCATTAGATTATTGTTTGGGTGTTCCCATATTAACATCTTCTGACTTTGATTCTTCTATTTCACTATCTAGAGTCTCTAGATTATAGTGAAAATGTATCAACAAATCTTCATTCTGAAAATTCGTCAACTGGATTCTCTTAACTAAAGAATCACGCTCTTCTATATTAAGTTGTAGATCTTTATAAAGATTTTTCCAATAATCTATTACCTCCACAATATTTTCAAACTCTTATCTAGAGTAGGTTTCTTTTCTCAAAAGGTTTTAATCTCATGATTTCCATAATATAAGATTGGAACTTTAGAAGTTCTTGGGTGAGACACAAGGTTTGTTTTTTCAAAAATCTTGTCTAGATTCTAAGAACAAGTGCTTGTTAGTAGATTATCAATTTTGGTAGTTATATTATACAAAGAGGTCTGTTGATCTTATTATCTACCTTCTAATATATTAAACCTATGATTGACTATATTGCACAAATTATTAATGCATCTACTAATTATGTTAAGATTATATTCTTCTCTACTAGGAATATGCATCGCATGATTGTAATCTTTCTTATTATCTTCAAGAGTACCTAAGCAAGTTATTTCTTTTGCCATCTCAAATTATTTGTGCTTCACAAGACCCTCTTATATCATATCTAGGTGCCTAAGACCATTTTATAATCCTTCGTGGTAGCCTAATCTGTTGGCCTTAAAGGCAGATAGAAAATATGGGCTTTAGATAGACAATAAGCATATATGCTTTCAAATAACTAAGTTTGAAATAGGAAAAATATAACTGACTTAGATAATCTTGTGAACTTTTTTTTTTTATTATCTTAAAAGTGGCAGAAACGGGCTAACACCATGCATTTGCTATTCAAAAATTCTATGGGTTTTTATATCAATTCTTTGGTCAAGACTTAAGCTTGTTAATATATTATAAAAAACATGTAACTCATTTAGTCTTGTTTGAGTATGTTCAATACTATGTAATAAGTAAAAAAAGGTTCAACAGAAGCAAAAGAAATGAGATAATTTCTAGTATTATCATTCATAGAAGAAAAGAACTTACATGAGTTATATACATAATGTATACAGTCAATATAGAGCTTCAATTATCACGAGACAACAAGCTCAACTATGTTTATTTCATGAGGAATCACCATCAATGGTGCAAGGTACACTTTTTATTTTATCTACACCCGCTAAGGTGTTAATAGATTCAAGATCTACATATTCTTTTGCTTTTCCTAAATTTTTGCGTGGGTTACCTATTGCACTTGAACAATTGGATATGGGTTTTGCTGTTTTTACTCTCCTGGGAAAAACTATTCTACTGGATACTATTTGTCGATCTTATGGGGTTCACATAGATGATAAAATTTTGTTAGTGGACTTGATCTGTTTAGATATGTATGACTTTGATGTCATCTTAGGAATAGATTAGTTGACCTCTAATTATGCTACTATTGACTGCTGTCAGAAAAGAGTAATATTTACAATACTAGGACAATCTGAACTTTATTTTCAAGAGATAGGAATATTCAATTACCTGGTTTTATTTTTGCTCTAAAAGCTAATAGGATGTTGGTGTACCGTATACCTAGCCTATGTAATTGGGGAGGAGAAGCAAGATAAAGGACTGGAGAAGGTGCTTGTAATGAATGAGTTTGCTGATGTTTCTAGAGGATTTACTTAGTCTACCACCAGATTGTGAGATTGAGTTTAATATTGTTGTGATACTTGGCACGACTCCTATCTCTAAGGCACCGTATAGAATGTCACTGGCTGAGTTAATGGAGCTATAGGTTCAATTGAAAGACCTTATGGATAAGCGATTCATAAGGCCTAATGTTTCACCATATGAAGCACCAGTCTTGTTTGTGAAGAAGAAAGACGGTTCCATGAGACTGTGCATTGGTTATAGAAAATTGAATAAAGTTACCATTAAGAATAGATACTCATTACCCCGTATTGATGATTGTTTGATCAACTATAAGGAGCCTAAGTATTTTTTAAAATTGATTTGAGATCAAGTTATCACCAACTAAATATAAGAGAAGGGGATGTTCATAAGATTGCTTTTAGAACAAGGTATAGGTACTACGAGTTCCTACTTATGCCCTTTGGCTTTACTAATGCACCTGCAGCTTTTATGAACATGATGAATCGGGTTTTCAAGCCTCAACTGGATTACTTTGTTGTAGTATTTATTGACAACATCCTAGTTTATTCGAGGAGTAAAGAGAAATATGAGGAATATTTGAGGATAATTCTGCAGATCCTTAAAAATAACAAGTTGTATGTCAAATTCAAGAAGCTTGAGTTTTGAGTTGATAACATATAATTTTTAGATTCTACAAATAAAGAAGTTCTATAAATGTCCTTATATTAGAAGAAGATATTTATTACGTTAACTTATATTTGGATTTAAATTATATTGATTTAAATTTTACAAAAGCAATTAAAATAAAAATAATTCTTGTCGTTATTAATTTTTTTATTAATAAATGTATTTTTTTATTTTGTTTATTAGCTAGCATATGAATATTATTGGAACATTTTTTATACATATTGTAATTATTTTCTAAATTAATTAAATTAAAAAATTATAATAGTGACTTGGGCAGTTCACGGCACTTGCTAGTCCTTTACATATGCGCATAAAGTTAGCTTCCAAGATAAATCTATAAAATAAAACAAAACGATTTTTTAAAATTTCTCGATTATAAATTAAAATCAAATAGTTAAAAATTATTTTTTCTTCATTTAATGATTGAATTTTTTTTTATATTTTAATTCTTGCTTAATTCTTATTTTAGTAGATCCACTATATCTATTTTATAAAATAATTTGAATATTTTAAATTTCATTACATTTTAAGGGTAAAGACTATAGAAAAAATAAAATTGATAACTTAAATTCAATCTAATTATGATTTCTAAGAAGTTGAATCTTTTAAATTAAAACAGTATAATTTATGTTTTTTTATAATATTTATTAAAAATTAATTGGAGAGAAAAAGTGAAAACACATGTACTATTTACTAAAGCTAAAGTTTTGAAAAAAATCAATGAAACCTGTAGACTATTATAATTTTTTTGAAATGATTTTTTTTTTTAAGTTTCAATGGTATAAAAAAAATATTAATCTTATTTAAAATACTGTGGACATGAGTTACTGCTAGTACGTATATAAAATAAGAATCACTTGGGTTAAATGAAGTAGGATTTTATTTAGTTTAAAATGTCGGGATTCCCAGAGGGAGCAGCAACCCTCCCAATTTCATTATTTGGGATAAAGAATCTTCAAATTGGCGTTACGTGTTCCACCAGTTAAAGAATCCGGCTTTTATTTCTTGTTATTAAAAAAAAAAAAATTAAGTCAAGACATTATGGGTTTATGTTAAAGTATGTTTGGCGCATCGAATTCTTCTAAAAATTTTTAAAAATTATTTATTTTTTATTAAATACATGTATTACGAATTTATAATTTATTTCACTTTTTATCATTTCAAATATCTTCTAAATTGAATAAATGAGTTAGTACTTGTATATTTTTGAGAATTAGTATTTCGTGTTATTTCTTCTCTCAACTCTAACAGTGAATGATATATTAAATCTAAGGTTAGGAGATAAATGATACCACAAAATTTCCCTCTAACTAAATTTCTAACTCAGATAAAAATTTAATTTTTATCAAATTTTCAATTAACACGAAAATTTAGTAAAAAATTTATTTACCAAATTTTCAATTAAACATGACCTTGCCTATATGGATTTAACGGAGGATATAACCCTCAATAGATTTGATTGGCGTCGTCAAATCCATATAGCTGACCCCACCTAGTGGGAAAAAGGCTTGGTTTGGTTTGGTTATTAGAACCAGGACAAGAGATATATTCTTTGAGAGGGACTTGTGGAGTGATTTGGGAATAAAATCACTTGAAAAAGTTTTCCACCACCTTTGGAAGTTAGTGTGTAACAAACTCTTTAAAGAATAACAGGGAAATCTCAAGAAAGGCTTTAGGGAGTGGACGTAGGCAACATTATAGCCGAACCATTATAAATCGATTGTATTTGCTTCTCTTCCCTTCTCTTTATATTTATTGCAAACACTAGTACTCACTCTTTATTCACAAATATTGAATATTTTTTTAAGTGTTTTTCATATTTGATTATCCTTTTCATTTTGATATATTTATTTTAAGAGTTGAAATTTTTATTTGTAAAATTTATTTCAAGCAACCCTATTCGCCCCTGCTTTAGTGTTGTTATTCGGGACAACATAAGAATTTTTAAATAATTGTCTCTGGATATCAAATTTTTTTCCCTATTAGTGAAACTAGTAATTCAGATCAAATAAAAAATTCAAGTCACTATACCCAAAGGAAGTTCAATTCACTCACCCTTTTTTGCTGTCAATAATCAAAATAATACTAAAACACTAGCACCTTCCTATATGCAATTCTCAATGTTGGCAACATCTATGTTTATCCATAATCTATTCCACTTACCAAAATAAATCAATTCCAGATAGAAATTTATCCTGCCAGTTCTATTGCTACTTGACAGTGTTATGATCAACACCATGGCCATTATAAGAATCGAAATTTTGCATACAACCGGACTGTGCAAGATGCATTCTTCATCCTTTGAAAATTGCATCTGTGGCAACATTTTCCTTCTAATATTTTTTGAGCAACAACAGGGGCTACACTCGTCATCCTTTCAATACCACCAACTGGTTTAAATAAGTGATATTAATTACTCACCACCAACTGCCATAAACAAGATATTCTTATTTTAGGGTGGAAATAGAAGTATTCTCCAAGTAGGCAAAACCAAAACCGCATCTATTAAAGCCAATGTCTTACGTCGGGTTTGAGCACTCCGCTGCATTTCTGGCAAAAAGGGATGTGAAAATCATCCTCCCAAAATTTCTCATCAATCTCAAGATCACCATCCGGCCTTTGCTTCATGCCGAAGCTCTTGTCTGACTGACTGTCATAGTCCAAACTTTCAATTGCCGCTGCCCACTGTAGAAAAACATACAGTGGCAGTGAAAATTGAAATATGAGTTTAATGCTAAGACCGAAGTACAATTTCTACGTGGTGAACAGTATGATCATTCTAATAAACAACAGCAGCGAAAACTGGACAGGTTCACATGCATTATTCCAGATTTCATATGAATGAAACTACATTAAGAGATTAAATCTGAATTAATGAATAATAAAAGATGTTTCCCAAAGGTATATACCGAAAGTGATGCTTATGCAGCCACAAGGAGATGGATCTAAAACCATTTAACTGCCTTTGCAATATAACTTTTCAACCTTGGATTGTAATTTAGGAAACTGGTCAAAAAATTCTGTTCTCATGAACATCATCTCATGCCAGTAGAGTTCTAACATTATGCCATGATCTTTATCATGGCAATTGACAGAGCTATTGATGTTTTGTGTAATTTCCCCAACACTTTGACCACAATGCAATGAAAAATATGTTTTGAGCTAAAAAAGAATCTACATACAACCTGCTACACCCTATGTCCCAATATTTGTCCCATTTTTAACTTTGGGATGTCAGATGGTTGTCCATTTTAAAAAATGAACATGTAGAAACTAATGACTTTCTAATATCATTGCTTTAAAAGAGTGCGAAGGCATCTATTAATTTGAACTGAGGTACAATATAAGAATTCTAGCACTTTTATTAAATGCATTACTACTCAAAGAGTTGGGTTTTCAATGATAAACATAGCTGGCAGGTGGTAGGGAATATAAAGTAGATGTTGCCACCATCAGAGGACAACTTTAAGTAGAGAAAGGGGAAATATTACTAAATTAGAGTGAAGCATATCTTGGAGAATGTTGGACTAGCCTGAAATAGTACACTACCAAAGAACATCTGTTTGCCATGGGGTTGAACAGCAAATGATAAAGTCGAGGTGACTAACAGAACCAGTTAATGAATGCAAATCAGGTGACAACTGTAAAAGAGAGGTGACCCCAAGAGCACACGAAAATTTAACGAGAAAAGATTTGCCTCTTTCTTCAACAGACGACTAAAGACATGATGTTCATACACCGAAATAATCATATGCAACATGGATCAGGATCCTTCCGTTCCATGCTTGGAATTAAGAGTTTCATTCTGTAACATGGATGTGTGCCACCTCTTTAAATAAAAAATCAATAGTCAATATGTATTCAAGTATTTATTTTAGAAAATAAAAATAATATGACAGGCTTCAACAAGTGTCCAAACACGTGTTAATACTATTTGAAGAAGGCACAACAGGTGTCTATTTAAAAAACTCACAACATGCATTTCAGTAAGTGTCCGACACTTGTAAATAAAGTATTCGATGAGAACATAATAAGTGTCCATAAAACTAATAAGAGACGTTTCGAAAAGTATCCAACACTTTAACATGTCTGCTTTAGAAAATAAAGTATCCAACACGCATCACGTTTCTATAAAAATGTATTTATTTAAGTATTTATTTAGAAAAAATAATACGTATTTCAGCAAGTATCCAACACATGGCAATAATATTAAGGACACAATAGGTGTCCATTTAAAAGAATAATAAGACGAATTTTATTAAGTGTCCCACACTTGTGAACAAACTATTTGACAAGTAAAACGTGTCCATAAAAATAATAAAGCATGTTTTGATAAGGATCTAACAACAATCACTTGTCTGTTTTAAAAAATAAAATATATACGTGCCACGTTCTGCTGAAAAAAAATAACACATTTTTTATATATTCTCCGACCATTAAAAGACCACATGATTTGGTAAGTATCTGACGCGCATGACTAGTCCATTTAAAAAATAATAATAATAAGACACGTTTTTTTAAGTGCCTGACACATAACATGTCAATGAAAATATTGTTTCATAGATCAAAGAAATAAACCCTAAGCAAAAAAGTTTTGAGAGTAAAGAAAAGAGAGTTGTCATACATTACATAGGAAAAATGTAAAAACAAGAAAAGAATAACGAGCCCTTTATAGAGTAGGGCAACTACAAACGAGTTACTTTACTAAATTACCCTTAATACTAATAAAGCAGTAAAGAATTTGGTAGAAGAAAATTCAGGGACTTAATTAGCCTCCTCCCCTATCATTATATTTATAATAAAATGATTACACCAAGAAAGGAAACTATAATCGCAATAATTAAAACCACAATCACAATAATTCCTAATTGTGCTTAAGCAAATATTCCAGATTCTAGAATATTCTAACACTCCCCTCAAGTTGGAGCATAGAGATCATATATGCCCAGTATGCTACAACTTGAAACAGAATTGCTAGAATAGAGTACAAGACAATGGCTTAGTGAATATGTCACCCAGTTGAGAATCTAATCGTATAAACGGAGTGGTAAGGTCCTTCTTAAGCAGGAGATCACGAATAAAATAACAATCCACCTCTATATGTTTTGTTAGTTCGTGAAACACAAAATTGTTGGCAATAAAAATGGCAGCTTGATTGTCACAATACATTGACATTGGAGTTAAGATTTTAATGCCAAAATCCTTAAGTAGCGAATGGACCCAAAGCATTTCCTCAACAGTATGAGCCATGGCACGATATTCAGCTTTAGCAATAGAACAAGTAATTACGATTTGCTTCTTACTACGCCAAGTCACAAGATTACCACCAACGAAGGTACAATACCCGGATGTAGATCTCGTATCAAATCGACTACTAGCCCAGTCTGCGTCACTGTATCCTAATGCATCCAATGTGGTGGAACGTCGATAGAGTAGTCCTTGGCTTAAAGAACTCTTCAAATACCTCAAAATTCAACATACAACATCAAAATGTGACTGACGAGGAGCATGATTAATTGACTAACCACACTAATAACATATATAATATTTGGTCGTGCCACAATGAAGTAAATCAACTTTCTCACAAGACGCCGATATCAACCAACATCGGAAAAGGGATTACCACTCTCAGAATCAAGACGAACTATAGAATCCATAGGGGTATAAGCGGGGCGTGACCCTAAGAGTCCAGTCTCAGAAAACAAGTCTAGTACATATTTCCTTTGAGATAAAAATATACCCTGTGAGGACCGAGCAACCTTAATCCCTAAGAAATAACGTAAAGCTCCAAGATCCTTTGTATGAAATTACTTCCCTAAATGTTGCTTCAATTTATAAATACCTTTCTCATCATCTCCAAAGATAATAATATCATCAACATAAACAATCAAAATAATAGTACCAGTAGAAGCATGATGTATAAACACTGAGTGATCAGATGTAAATCAACTGAAACCATAATCCAAAAGAGCCTTATCAAATCGATCAAACCATACACGTGGAGATTGCTTAAGACCACACAAAGCTCAATGTAAACAACAAACAAGATGCTTACTGCCTGAAATAACGTACCCAGTTGGTTAGTCCATATATACTTCTTCCTGAAGTTCTCCATGTAGAAAAGCATTTTTAATATTTAGTTGAAACAAAGGCCAGGACTTACTTACTGCCACTGTCAAAAGAATACAGACTGAGTTAAGGCGAGCAACTGGAGAGAAGGTCTCCAAATAATCAACTCCATATGTCTGTGTATCTCCCTTAGCTACCAATCGAGCTTTAAGCTGCTCAATAGATTCATCTGGCAAATACTTAATAGTACATACCCATCGACACTCCACTGTCTTCTTTTCAGGTGGAAGAGGCTTAAGATCCCATGTATGATTATGGTGCAATACACGCATCTTCTCATCCATTGCTACCTTCCAGCCCACTGATAATAAAGCCTGCTCATAAAAGGTAGGAATAGAAATAAAAGACAAGGCACAAACAAAGGATTGTAAATGAGGTAACGTACGACGATAAGAAACAAAGTTAGCAATAGGGTGTTTGGTACAAGCATTTCTATCTCGTCGTAGGGCAATAGGAAGATCATCAATGGAAGGTGCAGGCTCAAGCGATGTGGTGTTATGATATTTAGAGGGTTGAGAAAAATTCGTGACAGGGACTCAAGTGACTCAGAATCCACAAGTGTAGAGTTGACTGGTGCTGGTGGAGTGGTGGGACGAGAACAACACTGATACATCTGCAAAGGATGAGGTCCCTGTAATGGAGGCAGGCTAGGATTAGAAGTAGGAGGAACAGGATCATCCAAGGTAGTAGTCAACTCCTCCTCTCAAGAGGGAGGAGAAACCTCTCCTTCACGAGGAATATAAGAAGTAGACTAAAAAAAAGTAACATCAGCACTCACAAAAATTCCTCGAGAAGAAAAATGGTAACAACGATAACCCTTTTGAGTACAAGAATAGCCAACAAAGATGCACTGCCTGGCACAAGGAGAGAGTTTGTCCAAACTTGGGTCCAAGTTATAAACAAATGCAACACAACCAAAGGTAGGAGAAAACGAGGAAGCTGAGGGATAAAGAAAAGAGGAGGACCGATTACAAAGGAAAATAGATAAAACCTGATTAATGAGATAACAAACAGCCAAAATAGTCTCAACCCAATATTATTTAGGAACATTCATATTAAAACACAAGGTACAAGCCACAACTAACAAATGACGATATTTGCATTCAGCAATACCATTTTGTTAGGAGGTGTGAACCCAAGTAGTCTAATGAATAATTCCTCGTTCAACACAAAAGGTATCTATGATAGATTTGATGTATTCCAAGACATTATCAGCACGAAAAAATTTTGATGCGTTTGTCAAATTAGGTAAGAATTTCATTATAAAGACACAAAGCAATAGCAAGTAATTCAGAACGATTTTTCATTAGAAATAGCCAAGTCATTCGAGAGTAGTCATCCACAAAAATAACAAAATACCAATATCCATTAAATGCTGAAACCCAAGAAGGGGTACATCTAAAGGTTTAGACCGACGATTAGTATAACTAGGAAAAGAACTACAATGATGCTTGCCAAGCAGACAGGCTTCACACTCAAGACTCGAAACAAACTCTAAACTGAGAACTGCCAACTTGAGCCAAGCCAAGGATGGATGACCCAAGCGACAATGCCATTGAAAAGGAAAAACAGTTGCACTGAAAATAGAATGAGAAAGAGAAAAACTAGCATGATCCAGATAGTAAAGTCCATTCCGCTTACATCCTGAACCAATCGTCCCCTGCATCCTGAAATTCTAAAATACACAAGGAGGAGGAGAAAAAGTTATAAATCAGTTCAACGATTTAGTAAGTTGACTAATAGATAATAAGTTAAAAGGAAACTTAAGAACATAGAGACTTGAGAGTAGGGAAAGGTGGGAAGGCTAAAGTAGTCCTGTACCAGCAACAGACCGACAAGACCCATCAGCTGAGGTGATACGATGTGTAGTCTAAGTCGAGTTAGAAAATAAAGATTGATTACTTGAGACATGGGTATTAGCTCTGGAGTCAATGACCCATTGGGGAGCAAAAGTAGCGAGACAAGCAGTACTACCAGCATAAGCCAACGTGGCAGTTGAATTGGAGGAGCAAGAAATGCAGACAGCTTGCACAATAGCATCTAACCAATTACAGACAAGGGACTTTGTGAATCAGAATAGGATACGAATGGTTCGCTCGAGCTAGCAACACTAGTACCAAAATCAAGTCTTGTAGATTCCACAACAACATGATGGGTTTGCTCAAGGCGACCATATTTCTTCCAACAATATGGCTCTGTGTGATTAATACCACCACAATGATCACATTTCTTTGTATCTCTTCCAGAGCCTCGAGAACTACCACGAGAACTACCTCGTCCACCACCAACTAAAGTAGGAGAATCAAACCTACCAGAGAAGGAAGGTATTGTTCAAGAATGATGACCTAATGAGGAGCGCTGCAATTGAAAACATGCATTAGCTATGGAAGAAATGGCCTCGCCGACCAAAAGCTGATCACAATAGCCATGAAGATTATCATCAAGACCATACAGAAGCAAAACAGTCATGAGTTCCTCCCATTACTTCCTCATATCAGCCTTAGTCTCTAGGAAAGGATAAAGCTGTAACAACCGATCTCCAAGTCCCTTAAGGGTGTTGTAATACTTAGAAAGAGATCGATCATTCCGTCGAAGGGAGAAGAGCCACTTATAAGCTTCAAAAATTTCAGAAACATTGCTCCGCTGAGCAAAAGAGTTAGCTAAAGAGTCCCAAATTGCCTTTGACGTATCACATAGTGACATTGTGTGGAATGCAGAAGGTTCCATGCTATGCCATAACCAATTTATGACCACAGCATTTGCAGCACGCCATTGCTTATAATTAGCCGACTGCGAATCTGGAGGCATATTAGTAATGAAGTGTTCCATCTATCAGCCTATAAAAAAAATCCGTACAACATGAGAGCATGTCAAATAGTATGTTCCATTCAATTTCTCACTAGAAATTGATCTAGGAAGACTCTTTACAAACACTAGTACTCACTTTTTTCCTACTGGTACTTCTGCAGGTCATTTTGTTGGCTCTTCTGTTCCTTTAGCGGTCCCAGCCATGCCACCTCTTTAGCAGCTGAATGTCGAGCAGACCACTAATGTACTGAATTTTGAGACCATCATTTCTCCTCAGGGGCACTTTTAGCGTTTTCTTGTCCTGTGGAAGCATAGACCCGATTCCAATGCTACTTGGATTACTGAGGAAGAATTCCACCGCATTGATCCTGAGCTATTGGCACATTATCTGCATCAGCACTCTGTAAAGCAGAGTTCTTTTCAACCCGGAGGGAATGATGGAGATTATGATAACCGTTTCCAATTCAAATATTCTAGGCGGGGATGAAATTTGAATTGGATAGGTTAGATGAGGGGATTTGATTTGTTTCCTTTTTGATATATTTGTTTCCTTAAAAATGGAGATTTGATTTTGATTTATTTTTGGTTGTTACTTCATTTGGTCTTTAGTCCAACTCTATATAAAGGGTTGGATATTGTAAGGATGGTAGTTTTGGGGGAGATGATATTGAATTACTTTTAGTTTTATTTTCCGTATCTTTGTTTCTTTATTATTCTTGCATTATTCATCTACTGTGCTACGTCAAGAAGTATATCAAATTCAAGTATGACATGGTCCAAGCCAAACTTGCCACCCTAAAGGAAGAGATGAAGGAGATGAAGGGAGAATTCTCCTTATTCAAGGTCATAATAGCCCAAGGCATGTTTCCTTCTGTTATTGTTCTTAAAGTTGATGTCCCTAGGCCCAAGAGCTTTAGTGGGTCTATAAATGCTAGGGAGCTAGACAACTTCTTATGGAGCTTGGAGCAATATTTTGATGTTACCGGAATAGTTGATAATGCTAAATAGATAAAGACCGCCCCTCTTTACTTGGCGGATGCTACTATGCTTTAGTAGTAAAGAAGACATGCCGACATAGAGAATGACATGATAATGGATTACTAGGATGATTTCAAGCGAGAAATCAAGAAGCAATTCTATCTCGAGAATTCCCAGCACGAGGTTCGTGCCAAGCTACACTGACTCTCATATAAAGGGACTATTAGAGAATATCTGAACAAGTTCTCGGAAATCATGCTAGAAATTTCGGACATGTTGAACAAGGTGGCTCTCTTCACATTCATTAATGTCCTACAACCATAGGCCAAGATAAAGGAGCAGCAATGCAGACCCCAAGATCTTGCTAATGCTATTTCTATGGCAAAGTCCCTCATTGAGTTCAAGAAAGGTGAGTCTTCCAAAACCAACGGCTAAAAGTTCAACAAGGGCAAAGGTGGGGGAGAGACCTAAGGCCAAGTTAAGGATGGAGGCCACAAACCACCAATGCACAACAAAAGCAAGCCAAGTAATGACAAGAAGAGTGGGGACAAATCGAAGTCCAAGTGCTACCTCTATGATGGCCCACACTTAGCATTAAATTGCCCCAGAAGAAGCAAACAGCCCTTATCCAAGAGGAAGACAAACCACAGCCGTAGGAAACAAGGATGGGATCATTGCAGCTCCATAATGCCATCAAAGCCAAGGTGGACGTGCCCAAATCCAAGAAGGAAAGAAGGATGTATGTGACTCCCGAGGTAAGTGGGCTGGACATTAAAGCACTTGTTAATACTGGAGCTTCTCATAACTTCATTGAGGTGAAGGAAGCCAAGAGGTAGGATCTCCAGTATAAGGGAGAAAAGGGTTGGCTCAAAGCCATCAACTCAGCACTAAGCCCATTTATGGTGTTGCTTGCGGGGTCAGGCTACACATCAGAGATTAGTGTAGCCTAATGGACTTCTCAATGGTACCTATGGACGACTACCCCATTGTCTTGGGGATGGAATTCTTAGATGGGGTACGGGCTTTCCCCATCCCTTTTGCCGAGACCAAGTGCATCATGGGTAAAGGGAGGGTTTGTATTGTGCCACTTGCTCAAGAAACAACTATCAAGGGTAAGACCTTGTCCGTGATGCAGCTTGCTAAAGGGCTAAGGAAGGATAAGCCAACACACTTAGTGGCCTTAAAGCTTAATGATGAAGAGGCCACATCCATGAGAGAAAAATTACCCAAGGAGGTACAGCAGTTGCTCAACGAATATGAAGATGTAATGCCAGCTAAGCTATTCAAAAGACTTCCACCTAAGCAGGAGGTGGACCACAAGATCGAGTCAGAGCCAGGTGCCAAACCCCCAACTATGACACCCTATCGAATGGCCCCACCGGAGTTGGAGGAGATTCGAAGGCAACTAGAGAAGTTTTTGGATGTAGGATTCATCAAACCTTCGAAGAGTTCTTGTGGAGCACCCGTGTTGTTTTAACGGAAGCACGATGGGTCATCAACTACCAGGCACTTAACATCGTAACCATGAAGAATAGGTACCCCATTCCTCTTATTACCGATTTATTTGACAAGCTTGGTGGGACACGGTGGTTCACCAAGCTAGATTTAAGGTCTAGGTACTATCAGGTCCGAATTGCCGCCAAAGATGTCTCAAAAATAACCTGCATCATACGATATGGCTCCTATGAATCCTAGTCATTCCATTCGGCATCACCAATACCCTAGCCACATTTTCCATATTAATGAACCCGGCACTCCAGGCTTTCTTGGATAGATTTGTGGTAGTATACCCGGATGATATTGTTATATGTAACTCATATTTGGAGGAGCATGTTGAACACTTACAACAAAACTTCTAAGTTTTACAGGAGGACCAACTCTATGTCAAGAAGGAAAAGTGTGTCTTTGCCCAACCAGAGGTATCTTTTTAGGGCACAAGGCTGGTGGCGGGAAAACGCTATGGATGAAATCAAGGTGAAGGCCATTCAAGAATAGGAGCCTCCAAAGAAAGTAACCGAGCTACGTTCTTTCCTTGGCTTGGTAAACTATTAATGCCGGTTTATTTGAGGCTATTCAACTATTGCAGCACCTCTCACGAACTTGCTCAAAAAGAATCGGACATGAGAGTTGAGTAGTAAGTGTGAGGAAGCTTTCCAAGCACTTAAAAGGGCAATTATGGAGAAGGCTATTCTAGCATTGCCCGACCATACCAAGCAGTTTGAGATGCACACTTATGCTAGTGACTTTGCAATCGGAGGGGTGTTGATGCAAGATGGTCACCCCATTACTTATGAAAGCCGCAAATTAAATGACACCAAGCAGTGCTATACAATTCAAGAAAAGGAGATGATGGCAATAGTGCATTGCTTAAGGACATGGAGGCACTACTTGTTTAGGTTTAGGTTCATGGTAATGACAAGAATAATGTTGCCACGAGCTATTTCCTTACTCAAAAGAAACTCACACCCAAGCAGGCAAGGTAGCAAGACTTTCTGGCCAAGTTTGATTATGTACTGAAGTATAAGCCAGGCAAAGCTAATATGGTGACATATGCTCTAAGCCGCAAAGCCAAGCTCGTAGCTATTAGCTGCTCCAAATACCCCTTGCTAGATCACATCAACGAAGGAATAGAGCATGACCCCTAAGCCAAAACTATAGTTGAGTATGTCAAGCAAGGAAAAGCCTACAAGTTTTGGCTCCGGAGTGGATTGTTATGAACTAAGGGGGATCGAGTTTATGTACCAAAGTGAGACTGCTTAAGGCAAGAGATACTAAACGACTGTCATGACTCCAAATGGGCAGGACATCCAGGTGTGCATCGAACTCTAGCATTGGTAGAAAATGCTTATTATTGACCACGCCTAAAGGAAAATGTAAAAAGACAAGATAGAACGACAAAAGCCAGGCAAATTGCTAGAGCCCTTACCCACACCCAAAAGTCCTTGGGAAAGTGTCTCTATTGACTTTTATTGTGGCACTTCCAACGTTTGAAGGATGTTGCACCATCATTGTTGCAGTGGATATATTCTCAAGGTATGCGGTTTTCATTCCTGCACCAAAGGAGTGCTCAACCGAGGAGACAGCCCGGCTACTCTTCAAACACGTGGTCGAGTATTGCGGAGTTCCCAAGTCCATTATTAGTGATAGAGATTCAAGATTTACAGGATGCTTTTGGAGGGAGCTCTTCAAAATACAGGGATCAAAACTTAATTTCTCTACTAGTTTTCTCCCCCATACAAATGGCCAAACAGCAAGGGTGAACGCTTTGTTTAAGCTATATTTGAGGCACTATGTGAGTGCCAACCAGCGAAACTGGGCCAAGTTGATGGACGTGGCCCAATTTTCTTATACGTCGCAATGGAGTGAGGCCATAAAAGGTCTCCTTTCGAGCTAGCTATTAGAGAACAGCCCTTATGCCCAACACAGTCACTAGTGGTTGTGCAGGCATCAGTCCAGCAACCTTCAAATTTTCTAAGGGGTGGCATGAGCAATCTTATATAGCCAAGGCATACTCAGCTAAGGTTGCCCGAAAGATGAAGAAATGGGCAGATACGAAGAGGCGGCATGTGGAGTTCAATGAAGGAGGCTTTGTGATGTAGTATGTAATATCGAAGGAGTAGAAAGAAATAAAGAAGAAGATGATAAAGAAGAAGATGATAAAGAAGAAGAGGAAGAAGAAGAAGAGAGGAAGAGGGAAAAGAATGGCAGCCAAGCAATCAGAAAATATTCATTCAAAAACTAACTTCTATTAACCCTAATTAGAGTTTAAACAAAACCTTACTCATGGGCCTAAAACAAAAGCCTAAAATAAAATAAATCGAACTCTAATAAAAATAAACCCAACACTAGAAAACCCCAAAACAAATGGGTCCATAACAAATAAAAGAAAAATCAAACTAACTAAACTAAATCCATAATAGTTGGGCCTCTTTGGCTCGACTTCCATACACACGACCATATCGTCTACTGGTGTCCACACCACTAAATTATTTAACTGTGATGAGACAAAATATTTCATTTGCTATGAGCATGATTAGTCAATTTTTGAAGTAACCTCATCTAGTCATTAGGAAACGATTGCTCAAACCTTGAGATATTTAAAGAGAACACCTGGGAAAGGGTTGTAGTATATAGATGAAGGCATAGTACGATCACCATCGGACTAGCGCTCCACTGTTAGATATTACATCTTTATTGAAGGTAATTTAATGTCACAGAAGAGCAAAAGTAAATACTGGTAACGAAATCAGATGCAGAATCAGAATACAAGGCAACGACTTAGACCTCATGTGAGCTAATTTGGATACAAATTTTGATGAAAAAATTAGGAGTCATCATTCACAACAGTTGGAAAACAGAGTCGAATAATTGAGAGAGAGCTCAATTTTAAGTGCGTTTTGGACTAATTAATACATTACGATTCCTACCGAACCAAACAGATTATTTTCATTTGGAGTAATTCGGTTCCATTGATATTATGATTCAATTATGGGTCTAACATTTGGAACCAATGATGGTCAGTTCAATGTAATGGAAACAGTGAACAATCTTGAGTTAACAAAAAAGACAAAGTTAAACTATTTTAATTTCTGTTATTTTATTCATTGTATGACATTATGCTCTGCATATCATGTTGATATACAAACTGATAAGTTGGTAAGAAATAAATTTCACAGGCCTTGCATTCTGCAGCAGTATATGTATTGGTCCCATATGCTGATGTGTCACTTTATATGCACAAACAGAAGTATTGTGATAAAAGCACCAACCAAAATGTGTCCTGTGAATACTGTGCAACTATCCAATTAAAAACAATGCATGCACAACGACAATAATCTCTATAGAGAAACAACTGAAATCTCTATGGCAGCTTCAAAAATTATACAAAGGCAACAAACATGCATGACAGTTCAATTAATACACAAAAATCACAATGACAACACAACTTAAAGAGAATAAGTTAACAGAAAGAAACATAAATCTGCAATTCTGTCTAAATTTAACAATGAAGAAGACATACAAACCTTGAAAGTACAACTTCCATCTTGATAAACATGACAGTGGTATAGATGTGTCTTTCCAGAATCCCAGTCCGGATACTGCAAGGCAAGAGGATAAACAAAGAGAGTTATGCATTTGACATTAGAGTATGGAGAAGATGATGGTCTTATAGAACTACTGTTAGACCTTCAATATTATATTGTTCATGGTATTGGAAAAAACAAAAAAAAAAAAAAATCCTGATAAGAAAATGAATGTAACTGAGATGAGAATATAAAGGTGAATGTATGGCAAAACACGAAAAAGATAAGATTAGGAATGATCAGATTAGTGATATGGGAAAGGAAACACCAAATGAAAATAAATTGAACATATAGAACAGAGACTGGTAAATGCGTCAATTAGCAAAGTGATAAAATCCAAATTGTGGGTAATGCAATGAGGTAGGGTAGGCCAAAACTAATACAGGTAGAAATATTAAATATAAAATAAAATAAAACATAGCTCAATATGGTTTAACAGACGAAATGACCCCAATCAAGCAGAAAAGAAAAGAAAAGTCTGTGTAGTTGACCTATTTATTTGAGAAAAGGTTGAGTTGAGTTGAGTTGAGTACATTTTCCTTTTAATTGGTTTTGAGAAAAATATCAACCAATTCTGAAGTTTTTTCTTCTCATTATATTGAGAAATTGAAATTAAGTACAAAACTTGGCCACTAAAAGGAACAAGTTTTACATTAGAAAGTGCAATACAGTTTATGTGTATTTTAATACTTCAAAACAGAGAATGAAATTACTTTGTACAATATATTACTAAACCCTTGGCAATATGCTGCTCAAAAATAAAAAGTTGACTTGCAATACCGAAAAGAGTCTCAAGATAAAATTGTAGAAAACTTATAATAGCAATTGGTTTAATATAGAGCACTGGTTATGCCTAACATGATCATATCTAGCTAGTCCACTTCTATCTTGAAAACCTAGAAAGCTATTAATGTTTTGTATTAACAGAAATATCATTAATGTGGATTGCAATTATTACTACTAGTGATTGCATCATGGTCACTAAAAAATCATCAGAGTTCCCCCATTGCTTTCAAATCAACTCATAATCTTGTAAGAAAAGTGTGGGAGATCGGTGTTGAGCTAGATGGTCTGATAGTCTAAGAAAAATGTTGGTCGTCTTCGATGTCAGGATGCACCAGAGTTGAGTAGGGTAAGAGCTAGAGCAGCCCAGAGCAAACGAACAAGAGAGTGAGAGAGAGAGAGAGATATCATAGAGGTAAAGCTATTGTTCGAGTTGAGATAGAATCCTCCTCAATGTTGATAGTGGAGTGATATTTATCGAAAAGAACCAAGACAAGAATGTTGGCCTCCATATGCCTATGATGGTGGTGCCCGGCTAATGGCCAATTCTGCAAGCCATAACCCAACTATTGGCGCTAGTATGCCAGGCCAAGTAGTGCCAACATCTCCATATGTTAACTAGGATCATGATTGTACTTATATGACCAGTCTTGATCGACTTTATCAAGTAGGTACTCTCTCTGCAAGCAAGTTGAAAGTACTTTGACAAATTCCCTAGTTCCGACAACCAAACCACTTTTACCTAATGATCCCGTGAGTGGTGATGTGTCTACGAGAATCCATGAGGGGATCCTACCGCTGGGAGCCCTTGGGCTTTACTTCTAACCTAAGAAATTGATCCTTATGCGTGTATGAGGCTCAACAAAGAGCTCAAAATGCCCCCAAGTTGGAACCTCCAAGGGGTCCCGCGGGATCGATCACCTCTCCTAGTGGTAGGGGTATTGCCACCAAGCCAGGGGCTGCCGTGGGGTCGGCGCCATCCAACGGTGGCAACGTGGCATGGGTCACCAACAAGAAGAGAGACATTACAAAACAATTTATTTTAACATTTACGAGGAAAAAAAATGCATGTAATTTTCAAGAAAATGAGCTCCACAAGTTACAAATAGATTTTGAAAACAGCAACCACAAACTATTAACTATGTTAAAACCCATGAACATAATTCCCCACCCCCTCCAAAAAGCAATGAATAAGAATAAGAATAATGAATTTAATATTTTTTTCACAAATATCTATTCATTTAGTTGTCATTTTTTTAATTCAAGCAAAAAAGTGAAATAGATTTGACTTTTTCACCTCATTTTGCATTACTACTATTTCTTTCACTTTTTTTTCTTTTTTTTTTTCTTTGTGAATATCATTTTCCTTCACTTTTTCTTTCCCTCCACAAATCCATGTTCCAAACGAAGCATAAAGAGTTGGCTAAGCAGAATCAATATAACGATTATAAGGTATGGTTGAAAGACAGCTGTACCTGTATTAAGCAGTAGATATAATTTTTACTGCAACAAGCCAAAAATTCTTTATTGACTAATAGATTGTCACAATAATATTATTTGAGCAGGTTGTCAACTTAAAGGCATCAAACTGAGAAATAAAACCATCAAGTGAGAGTAATAAAGCAAATCTAAGAATCACCTTGCACTGGTCTGTTTGATCACAACAACGGCAACCAAAGGCATCCCAAACTTTTTTCTCAAAAGTCCTCATTGGGAGATCTTTCAAACTTAGAATATCATCAGCTGACATGTAGTCCTCCAGCTTGTTACTGCAGCCAAAAAGCAGCACCACAATTTTATCAACCCAGTATATAGTACAACATTCAGCTGCAGTTATCAGAGAAAGCAAAGACAAATTTACCTCCCAATGTAATTAAGTATTAAGAATTGTTTCCTGAACTCTAATTCACTAAGGGCCAACAACTGTGGACTAAAAAAGTGAGTCCTTGGCAT
>JAVXUM010000046.1:14957495-14968495 GCA_035590655.1 Pouteria glomerata
TTTATTGATTTTAATTTATTTATGGACATTACTTCATTTGGTCTTTAACCCTAGTCTATATAAAGGGTTGGAGATTGCAAGGGAGGACAGCTGTTGAATGAATAATATTGACGTCTTTTTATTTCTGCATTATTGCTTTTATTATTTTTGGGTTTGCTCCATTGTGCTACGTCAGTGGGTCTTAGAGATATCATCAAAAGAGAAGGTTGGGTGGGGGAAGTTGCTCAACTGGTGCCTTGTGGAGAGATTTGGAGCAACTGATGCACTGAAGATAAAGATAAGCGAACTGAAAATTTGGACCAACTGTGAGTGGCATGTGCCAGGCAAAGTCAAGGTAGAAATTGTTGGGAGGGGGTTGGTTTGGTTCATATTACAGGCAATGGAAGTCGCAACAAGAATAAGAAAACAATGGAGATGGTTTAAGTGGTTACCATTGCTACGCGATCAATAGATGGTAGTTGGATGAGGTATGGATTAGAGATGTTGAATTACAGTTGCACCTTTAGAACGACAATGTTCTAAGGGGTCGGGAAATGTTTGTGGAGGCTTTGCGGGAATAGATGAAGCGACGAGGTTGCAATCACAAAAATGATGGGTGAGGCTAAGGGTTAGAGGAGATGAGAGAAGGGCTTTAGCGGTGGCGAAGTTAGTTTTTGGCAACCTAAATACGAAATACCAATATGGCTAGAGAGGGGAGCTCAGTACAAGAAATTCACCCGAATTAGTCAAAGACGATGTGGGAAGAATAGCCGGTGACAAGGAAGGCAATGGTGCGTGATGGAATTGCAGAGACGCACATGAATGCAGAGGTGTGGTACATGCATATTTTAAATCACACAACTAGACGGTATACAATTGTAGGTACTAGACCTATGGAAAATTTCTCAAGTGATTGCATGAATCTAGGTATGATTGATTTATCATCCACTTTTACTCCATCCTCTCCTTTTGTTGGGGCATATGGAAAAGGGATTCCTTGTAGGAGTGAAGGTTGGGTCAGAGTGGAATAATGGAGTACCTGCTTCTATAGGGGGCAAGGACATTGCCAAGGATGATTATTATAATTTGAGAGGATTATAAAGGGATATACTGCGACAGGGGGAGGGTCATAGAGGGGACTAAGAGTGAGGAAAAGCATGGAGGAGGAAATACACTACTTTTAGCCCTAGGGGGAGAAGAAACCGAGGATATGATGGGCTAAAAGTGTAGGCCATTGAATTGCCTACCACCAGATTTTGGCAAACCAGATATAGATGGGGACAAGGTACTGCTCTTGGGGGGAATGTAGCATGAATGAATGAAAGATATTAGAATGGATTCTGAAAAGAACTAAGGCGTTTAGTAAATTCATGTGGATTTCTCATGATGGGTTTGAGGAGGGAATTAACAGATTGTTTGGGGTAGTCGAACAAACATGGAAGAGGGCGAGAGCTCAAAAGAGACCAGCATAGAAAGTAGGAAAAGAAGACGGGGGTGAGGGAGTTAAAATTACTAGAATATTTGATAAATTGTGAAGGGGAAAGAAGACGGCTAGGGGGCATGAAGGTCACAGTTGCACAACTTATGTGACTGATTAATGAAGCTCAAAATAGTGAGTTGGAATTTGAGAGTGGTAAATGGTGTGTGGAAAAAAACCACAATAAAATCTACGATGACGAACTGGAAACCTGACATTGTATGTTTGCAAGAAACGAATATGGAGATTATTGACAAGTGGGGAGTCCAATGCCTTCGGCGATGCAAGTGGGTGAAATGGCTACACCTTCCAGCTGCCTCTAAAGGCATACTGCTAGTGTCAGACAATAAAGGTTTACTCCTGCTTGAAGAAGAATTAGGAAGATGCTTGAGAGACGAGTTTGCAGATATTTACACAGTGGCATGGAACAAAGAGGGTTCAGTGGAAGAATAAGCGAGGCAAGTTGGGGAAAACATCATGTGGACATCAGGCTGCATAGAAACCCACACGATTGGGAGGTTGAAGGTTTCATACAACTGCTGCAACTTTTACACTCTTTTATGACAAAAGGTAGGGAGGATAAGCTGGTGTGGTCATTGACCAATGCAGGAGTGTTCCATGTTAAGTCCTTTTCCAAGGCCATGATGGTCAGAAGAGGGGAGGATTTCTCATGGAAAAAATTGGAGTAGGGCCCCACCTAAAGTGGCATTTTTTGTATGGTGCTAAGTGCATGGTAAATCCTTGACAATTGACAATTTGATGTGAAGGAAAGATCATAGTAAACACACGCCGTCTTTGCAAGATCATGGATGCAACTATTACCCACTTATTCGTGGACTGCTCGTGCGCTAAGGAGCTTTGGAACCAGGCACTGTTGCACTCAACATAGCGTGAACTGCTCCAAGGAAGTGAGGTACTTTTTGGAGTCTTGGTGGGGCGTTAGACTCGCCGAGCATAGGAAGAGAGCGTGAGAATTAGTCTCATTTTATATTCTTTGGATAGTTTGAGATGAGAGGAATAAAAGAAGCTTTAGAGATAGTTTCCTTGGTATAGGTTAAAAAGTTATTCTTTATCCTTATTATACAGTTGGTTAGAAGGGCGGGCAAAGAACCAGAGTTATACACTTTTTTGAGCTTTGTAGAGAACTTAAAGCTGTAATGGACCTTTGAATCTTTTCATGCATCCTCTTGATACTTTTTATAAAATTTTGACTACCTATATTAAAAAAGAGAGAGAGAAAGAAAGAAGAGAGATAAAATTACTATACCTCCAGCAATGCCGCCTTCTGCTCAAGTTCTGCCACCTTTGCTGTTCGTTCATCTGCTGTTCTCTAAACAGGGAATCAATAAATATAATTACATGGAAACAGCAGGCATACAATTCAATTATTGAACATACATGCAAAGTTAATTAATGAACTACATGTACTAGTTGTACCAAGAAAATACTTCATCATTGGTGCTGGTTTATCAATTATAGTACTTAACCATATTTCATCAATAAAAAGAATTATTGAATACCCTTTAAGCAACAGGCAAATTAGATGAACCTACATCAATGGCAGTCAAAGAAAATGCAAAAGTATGATGGGACTGAAAATAGCGAGTTCATCTTACAAGGAAAAGGACAGACATAATACCATTGTATTGTATTATCTTTTCATTTCCAAATAACATAGCATCTAAGTACTTCTAATCATTAGCCTTAACATGACCACCATAAAATGGACCTTTACCTATCAGGAATTTCAGCTATACATATGCATTGCAATATTCATATTCATTAAGCTCTTATTTTCATGATCCATCAACTAAAACAAAAACCAGAACTGACATAAAAACTAGGAGGTATTTGCTAAGACGTGACATACAATCTATCGCTTTTGGACTCGATGTCTATCCATAACTTAGACCAACGTTCTATGTCTGTAAGTTATAACAGCTCAAAGTCAAATATAAGTGTGCTTTTTGGTAATCTACAAGAAAGGATGAAGGAAGAATAAATTCATGAAGGTTGAAATATTCTCAGCTCACACAATGATGAATAATGTATATTATCCATGTAGTTCAATCTCCTAGCAAGATCTGAATATAGAAGAGCACTGGAATGCAAACATGAATAGTTTATATAAGCAAAAGCAAGACTAACTACAATACCTGCGTCCTGGCTAAGGCTGTGGATGCCTCAAGAGCTCGATGCTCCAATTCTACTTCCCTTTCCATAGCAGCCTGTATTCAGATAAATTATATAATTACAGATTAAAAAGAACAATAGCAACCAGGACAAAAATAAATGAAACATAAGCAACAAAAGACAGGGGAAGCGGGGATGAATGATAATAGAGTAATGGGAAATGAATTTTGTAGATAAACCATTTTTGTAGCATTGTGGGCAGCACGCTCTTCTTCTGCTCTCCGTTCTACAGAAGCCAACTCCTCCCTTAGAGCCTTTCAAGGTTGGGGGAAAAATAGAGACAGAGAAGGAGAAGTTCTGATCAATGTTGAAATTCTAAAAATAACTGTAAAAGTATCCAACAGGTGAATTTCCACAATAAATGAATCGGCTGACTTACTTGCATCATCCTTGTCTCTGTCAATTCCCTATTTCTGATTATAGACTCCATGTTTGCCTGATGAAACAGTAATGGTGCAGCAAATTTAGTATGAGATGAATAGAAGTTGCAATATGTCAAAAACATGGGATGCAAAATTTTTTTTTAGCGATGTTTCAACTGAAAAGAGTAACTGGACAAATCTAATTACTACCGTAAACCAAAGAAAGCACTCTGTATATTTCCCAATTGATTCATTTTTTTAATACAAAAGGAAGGAAAAAGAAATTAAGTGATTTGTAGCATTAGCACTTTTAGAAATGAGCTCTATGGCTTTGAAATTTACCTTTTCCCATCCTCATGGGAATAAAATAAACAAATTAGAACTAAAAATGGGAAGGAAACTAAGCCGCAAACCCAAAGATCAAATAAAAAACGCCAGCATTTGAAAAATAAATCAGTTTTAGATTGGCACAAAGTTATTTTCTATCTAAAAATGCTATGAGAAGGACGAATCTAGGATATTACTTTATGTCAAGGATGATGCTGCCCAAACAGCAAAATCATGCATTTGATTACTCAAAATACAGGTAAAACATACCTGCAGTGACGCCAGATTTCCTTCTGATAAAGCAGCCTGCTTCTTAAGTGCATCCATAGAACTGACAAGTGCCTCAATTTCAGAGTTCTTTGCTGCCAAAGATTCAACCATATTTGACTCCATTTTGGTCACTTCACTTTTGGCTGCAGATAAATCTTTCTGTAGCTGCTTTATGCGAAGCTCGTATGATTTACCGAGCTCTCGCTGTAATGGTAGAACATTATAAACATTAACTATTTAAAAAGCATTTCCTTAAGACCAAACCTACTACAAAAGCAACTTAGAACTATATATTTAGGTCACTAAATTAAGAAAGAGGGATTGCATTTCACCTCTGCAATGAGAAGCTCTTCTAACTGTGCATTTTCAGATTTGTACTCTTGAAGACGTGATGAAAGTCCAGCACAAACCTGAAAACCAAAAAGAGAAAAGCTAAACACCATCCATAAAGTAGTTGACTCTCAAAAACAAATCCAAAAGATAGAAACTGAAATCTCAAAAACTTATATAACTGATGCAAGTCTAAAGAGAGCATGTTGCTTATGTTGCAGAGAAATTTATGACAAAATTCTTCTGTGGACATGAGGAAAACCAAGTTCTGGTACTGGAAAAAAGATGAGAAAAGAAAACCAAATTGTGTATGCAGATTTCACAAGCAAGAATTTGTTGTATCATATCAAAATAAGTATTGTTAGAATCATTAGGATATTTTATTACGTGTTGCATCTTTAGAATATTCTATTATTAGTTGTGAGGATTTAATTGAGGGAATTGATTTATTCTTATTTCCTAAATTAGTTATAATTCATTATTAAATACAATACGAGGGAGTTGAGTATGATCAACTCACTTTCTCAATTTCTCTCTATTACTTTTAACTTGGTATCAGAGCTATCTTTTTCAACCACAAAAACTCCACCGCCAATGACAGCTGGGTCTTGGTGATAGTTCCTCCGGTGACCCCTCTTGGTCAACCGAGGCATATGTGACCCGTTTCTCATCGGCAAATCCAGTCAACACAAACCCACTGTCGGTCTTGAAGCTTGAAGCTTCCACGCAAAGGGGTCTCTATTGGCGACTACGATCCAAACATTGTTTGCGTGACTCAATTTGTCAAATTTTTCATGGTGCTCGCCCATGCTAGGGACTCCTTGATCGATCGCATGATTTGATTGAAGTTTGTCGCTTGCTGCTAGCTCTCATTCGTCGCTCACTGTTGCTCTCGTTCATTCATCACTCGTTGTTCCATCGGTCAGATGATCTAATCGATTGATTGTTTATTGATTGCTTGTTCGTGATTCATCGTTCACTGCTTTCTTGATCATTGGTCAGATGATCTGAGTTTTGTTTGTTTACTACTCGTTGGTATATTTGCTTCCGTTGGCCATTGTTGTTTGTTCGGTTACTACTTGTTGGTGCCCTCACTGATGGTGTCTGATTCGTGGATCATCTGATGTGATAATGGCTCTCTAGCCTAATGATGCTTAGATCTCTGGTACAGACTCTCTTATACCAATAGATAGTCTTCCCAAGCCATCTCATGTGAAAAGTTAAATAACACAAATTATTTAATATGGTTCCACGCAGTACAAATTTTATTGATCGGTCGACAATTGAAAAACATATTACAGATCCTCCACCAGATTCCAAATCTCCTTCGTATTCACAATGACAGGCTTCGGATGCTATTGTTATGAGTTGGATCTGGCATAGCTTGGTGCCTTTAGTTCTTCGTACAATTGCTTTGTGTAACTCTTCTAAAGTCATAGGGGATTCACTAGCTGATTCCTTTTCTCAGAAGAGTAATATTTCAGAAATTTTTGAGGCATATGAGAAACTCTTTTCTTTCTAGCAAGGTACTCAATCATTCTAAATATCTATATAATAAATCAGGCCATTGATTTGACATTTATATATTAGATCAACGGCTGTTATTATATAAATCAGATCAAGAGTTAATACTCATTTTTTATTCCCGTGCCAATACTAGTTATAGTAATCTTAAAGCCTTGGGTGATTGACTTCTTCAGTTCCATCCCTTTCTAGAAAATAAGGTTGAAATTATACCACAATGAGATGACCTCAAGACTGTTTTACTTCCTGTTGGCCTCAATGATAATTTTCACAGTGATCGGGATCAACTTCCGATATGGGAGACTAAACCTACCATGGCTAATACTTATTCAACGTTCTTCTCTAGGCCATCACTCTCAAGCACCTTCCTCAATTAGTGGGCCTGATTCCGCTGCTCTCGTTAGTGGTTTCGATAGCCATGGTTCTCGTGGTGAATCTTGCGGTGGTTCTCGTGGAGGTGGTTGTGGCTCTAGACGTAACACCAAGAAATGTGATCATTGTGGGAGTACTAATCACACTGAATCATATTACTGGAAGAAGTATGGTCTTCCTGAGCAAGCCCAACATGTTTCCACTGAGCCTAATAGCACTGACTCTTCTAGACAGAGCACTTCTGGTTTTTGAGTGATCCTACTACATCTCATACCACTTCTCCAAGTCCCTTTACTTTTACTGAGTTGGAGGCCATTGTGCAGGCTCTTCGCACCTCTCGCTCTTCTACTGCTACTTTAGCACAGTCGGTAGTATTGCTTGCTTTACTTCTCTGTCCTACTCTCAAAGGGTTATTAACTTTGGTGCCAGTGCACACATCTCAGATAGTCCTTCGTTATTTTCTAACTTAGCTTTCACCATTCATAATATTACCTTAGCCGATGGGTCTTTCCAACTTGTGACTGGTAAAAAATACCTTCACCTTTTTCCCTCCTTAACCTTACCTTCTAGTCTTTTTGCACCTAACGTTCCATTTAATTTGATATCTGTTAGTCAATTAACTAATCTCTGAACTGTTCTATAATATTTTCCCTTCTTCTTGTGTTTTTCAAGATCTCAAGACACAAGACGATTGGTTTGGGATGTGAACGAACCAGTCTATACTATCTTGATCCTGCTAGCTTTTCTCCTTCTCATTCGACCTTCAATGTATTCATGTCTCCTTTACAGTGGCATCGTCGTTTGGGTCATCCATCACTAGCTCATCTCAAGCTTGCAGTTCTTAGTTTAGAGTCTATTTCGAGTCTGGAATGTGAGGTTTGTCAACTTGGCAAACATCACCATAGTTCGTTTTCGAGTCATAAAGTAGTAGAGAGTCTCAACCTTTTGATATAGTCCATAAAGACATTTGAGGTACTTCATGAGTTGCTTCTATTAATGGATTTTGGTATTTTGTCATCTTTGTTGATGACTACTCTCGTATGACTTAGTTATTTTTTAATAAAAAATCATTCTAAGCTACCTGCTATTGTTTTAAAATTTTATAATGAGATTCTAACTCAATTCGATTAAAGAAAAAAAAAATTAAAATCCTCTGCTATGACAATGCGTTTGAGTACACTCAATCTGTCATGACCCAATTTTGGGTTGAGTAGGGCATCCTTCATCAAACTTCAAGTGTTTATACCTTTCAATAGAATGGTGTTGGTAAACGCAAACACCGTCATTTATTGGATTTAGCCCATACTCTCCGTTTGCAAATGAATATTCTAAAATAATACTGGGGGGGTGCTGTTTTGACAGCATGCGATCTTATTAATCGGGTTCCTTCGCCTTTTTTTGGTAACCGGTCCTCTTTTTCCCTTTTATATCCTTCTGTTATTCCTTTTTCTCTTCCACTTTGTAGCTTTGGTTGCATTGCTTTTGTTTATAATTTGGACCCTAGTTTAGACAAACTTTCTCCTTGTGCTCGTTGTTGTGTCTTTCTTGATTACTCTCATACTCAAAAGGGTTATCGGTGTTATCATCCTCTTTCTCATAAATACTTTATGAGTGCTGATGTTACCTTCTTTGAGTCTACCACCTACTTTTCACCTGAGGGAGATTTCTTTCATCGCGAGGGAGAGTTTTGCTTCCCTCTTGAGAGGGAGAGTCATCTCCTACTACACAGATTCCCTCTGCTGACTTGCCACCACCCGCTGTCTCAAGTGTGTCACCCTCTTTACAGGCATAGCAGTATCGTACTCGTCCTGCACTTGTTACTTCTGTTCTTGTGGATCCTAAGCCCGAGCCCACTTCTGTTCCCGTAGATACTGAGCCTCTCGAGACACCTATTGAGACCGAGTCAATTGAAATTGATAATTGTTGACAAAACTGATTTGATTAGAGGATTTGTAGAAGTTTATGTTTGTAAATAGCATCATGTAGTTAGGTAATTGATTGATTGTAATTGATTATGATTGATTGATAGAATTAAGAAGTTCCTATAGATAGGAGATTAGCCTTTGCAATAAATAGGAGATGCAACCATACTGTTTAAATTATGGAATAAGAATTTCTCAATTCTTTCCTCATGGTATCAAAGCCAGGTTCTTCTTTTCAATTCCTGTTGCTTCTTCTTCCAGTCCGTGGCCTTCATTGCCATAGGACATATTTCTCTTCACGATTGTGGCCTTCATTGCCATTGTTCAGCCTTTGAATTTATCCAAACACCATTAGGTCTTCCTCGGAAGCTGTCGGCTACCATCCCCAAGTTGACCGGAGCCTCACTGGAAGTCCCATGCGCCACCACGCGCGAGCCATCACCGATAGACGGCGTTCTCTAGAACTGGTCGTTGGAATTTTCTCTTTCATACCCAGGTGTCCATTTTTTATTTCTACTGTTGTTTCTTTTCCATATCTGTTTTTCTCTTCTAAAAGCATAACTGTCCGAGAAAAAAGAACACTGATCTGTTCAGAAATAGCCCAGCTAGTATTGGTATCTTTCTTCTTCCTTATATGATGTCAGAATTAAAGGAAAAAATAGCCACCTCTCAGCCTCAAAATAAGGCAACAATTTTCAGCCCAATTGGAGGAAATTTGCCAAGTATCCAATCAGCCTACTGGTTGAATAGGAAAAATTACATGAAATGGTCTCAACTGGTTCAAACCTTTTTGAAGGGGAAAGGAAAAATAAGCCATCTACTTGGAACTGGTCCTGCAAAGGAAGATCTAAAATTCGATGCATGGGATGAAGAGGACTCCACGGTTATGTCCTGGTTCTGGAGTTCTATGCTACCTGAGATCAGTGATACTTTTATGTTTCTTCCATCTGCAAAAGACATATGGGATGCTACTAAACAGACGTACTCCAAAGCTAGGGATGCTGCTCGCATTTTTGAAATCCAAACTAAGATTTCCGATACTAAACAAGGAGATCGCTTTGTCACGGAGTATGCCAATATGTTAAAAGGTTTATGGCAAGAAATGGATCACTATCGGTGTATTGATATGAAGTGTAGTGAAGATGCAACAGCCTTAAAGCAATTCATTGAGAAAGAACGAGTTTATGAGTTCCTTGCTAAATTAAACACAGAATTTGATCAAATAAGAGTCCAAATATTGGGGAGAAGAGAACTACCCTCACTCAATAAGGCCACTTCTATCATCAATGCTGAAGAAAGTCGTAAGGGATGTATGTTATACTCTCCACCTATTGAGGGGTCGGCTATGGTAGGGAAAAATAAGGAGAAGAAGTATTCAACCTCGGGTTCAGATAGTAGAAAAACAAAAGACAAGTCTTCTAGCAAGGATGGTATCTGGTGTTCCCATTGCAAAAAGCCACGTCATACCAAAGAACAGTGCTGGAAACTTCATGGAAAGCCTCCAAGTTACCAATGGAATCAAAACTCCAAGCATAACACTCAGAGGGGCCAGGGATATATGACTCAGACCAAGGAAGAAGAATCCCAGCCAGGCAATGAGAAGGAAAGTGTATTCAGTAAAGAAGACATCGGGAAGCTGAAATCACTTCTGGACTCATTAGAAAAAGCCTCAGGTACATGTTCCTTGGCAAAATTAGGTAACTCTCACTCCTTATATGCCTTGAGTGCCTCTAATTCCAGTTTGTCAAATGCCTAGATTATTGATTCTAGAGCCACATATCATATGACCCACTTTTCACACAAGTTTATCACATATCAACCATGTCCTAGCAATAGAAAAATCATCATTGCTGATGGGTCATTAGCCACTGTTTCTGGACAAGGAGACATTATGTTAAGCCCCTTTATCACCCTTAAAAATGTGCTCCATGTACCTAAGTTGTCCACCAACCTTGTGTCTGTTTATCAAATGTCCAAAGATTTGAACTGCAATGTTATCTTCTCTAATAACACTTGTCTCTTTCAGGACCGAGTTACAAGGAAGACGATTGGGCATGCTAGGGCAGAACATGGGCTTTACTACCTTGAGTTACTTGATGAAAATGAGAGAGTTGGGAGCAAGCCATCAAATCTTTCTTTTTTGACTCATTCCAATAAAGATCAGATATGGCTCCAACATTTTCGTTTTGGGCATCCTTCATTTCGTACTCTTAGTTTTATGTTTCCAAACTTGTTTCAAAATAC
>JAVXUM010000046.1:14968595-14987723 GCA_035590655.1 Pouteria glomerata
GCGTCGTCAAATCCATATAGCCGACCCCACCTAGTGGGAAGAGGCTTAGTTTGGTTTGGTTTGGTTTGGTTTGGTTTGGTTTGGTTTGGAGTATAATTACTCTATAAATAGAGCCACATATCGTAGTCCCTTTGAAATTGTCCTATGATTGCAACCTAGGAATCCAATTGACTTCGTTCCCTTACCCATCTCAGGTTGTCAAAGTGCAAAAGCATAAGATTTGTCATGCATATTTGTAAAATTCATTCTTATTTATGGTGAAAGATTGCTTCTAGCAATGCTACCCACAAGTATTATGCAGATTTGTATCATCATCACATTAAACTCAAAGTAGGAGATGAAGTTATGATGTCTGTACAACCTAAGTGTTTCCAGGCAAGCAAATATAGGAAGCTCTAATATCGAAGTGTCAGGCAACATAAGATCCTCCACAAGATTAATTCTAATGCTTATGTCTTAGATTTGCTAGACAACATTAGTATTAGTAACATCTTCAATATTGAAAATCTCACCCACTATTAAGGGCACGCTTATGATGCCTCTAATTATGTCACAGTTGCTCATAATCCCCCAACTTCTGATGTTTGTGATGAGATTCAAGATATTGAAGATTCAAACATTGTCTCAACTCGAGAGACAGATATCAAAAGAATTTTATGAAATGAAAGAATAGGCCATTGTCAAATTGGATTTCTAATGAAGAATTTCAAAATCTAGATCATGATCTTTAAAACAGTTACCACTATTAACCCACTGGAGTTGAGTTTCCCTAAGACAAGGAGGGATGATGCAAATGACATGTCAGCAAGCAAATATTGTGATTTGGCAAAATTCTAATGTTGATCTTGCCTATAAGATGTTTCATGGTTGCTATTTTTATGTATTTACAGTGGGCCTTATTTTGTAACTCATGTTAGGTTCAAAATGCTTGGTGTGGGCCATTAAATAGGCATAAAACTTGGTCCCCAAGTATTCATGGTCACTAAGTTTGCTTAGCCTCCGAGTATTCTTTGTCACCAAGATTACTTAGCCCTCAAGTATTCTTGGCCACCAAGTATTAGCTTGTAATGGTTCATTTCAAGACAGAAAGAATGAAACAAAAATTCAGCTAGTTTAAATGTGATGTGTGAGACATCCTTCTCTTAGGTGTGAGGCGGAAGAACCTGAGTGTGACTTCTAGACTTGTCCTTTGTTTTTGTTTTGCTCATCTTGCTCACAACCTTATAACCTCGAAAGATTTAAAAATTCTCCAAAAATCCACTCGTGTAATCTATTGAAGGTGCTAAAAGTAAAGATCATGTATCAAACAATCGATATGCAAGTGGGGATGCGTACAAGAGTCTCTAGTGACGAGTTCAGGTGGTTGTCGCCGCCAACATAAAAATATTCTTGGGATGGGTGAGGAAGTCGCCAACGATGTCTAGAGAAACGACCAACAGGGGCTCTGGTTTCTAATACTAGAAGTCTCTCTCTCTCTCTCTCTCTCTCTCTCTCTATGTGGCTCTAATACCAAGTTGAGAAAAATTAGAAGAGGTTGGAAGATGATAACTATCTCCCTTCTCCTGTCATTGTGTTTATAATTAAGTACACAACCAAATAGGAAACAAGAATAACCCAAGCCTATTCTACTACTAAAAATAAAGGCTATCAAATATCCTAATATGCTCCTTCCAATATCTAGCAATATCTTGAATGGGACCCAAATTCCATGTCTAGAAGAATACAAGGGAAATGCATAACATACAACATCAGCCAGTTGCAAAAGAACTGGCCCTCATTTACTGAAAAGGAAAAAGAATCAGTCCTCTTGTTCTAGAAGATGAACATAATTTGGGTCTTGTAAAATTTTTGATCTCCGAGAGAAAATTTCGAAGAAGGCCAAGTGATTGTAAACGAGCAACAAATGAGTTTCATCTGTAAACACAGAAACTTAAATTGTTTGGATCACCAAGGAAATTTTAAAACTTGTACCAATCAAACTAATTCTTTTTTCACCATTAAAATCAAATTTTCCTCATTATCCAAAAAGAACAAAACCAAAACAAAACCAATTTCCCCGTCTTACCCTGAGCAAGTTAAGTCTTTTGCAGCTTTTATTATTCTTCATCAACCAAAACAAAACAAATCGAGGGAGGGGGGTGCGGCGCACTCTTTCCCTAAACAAGTTAAGTCTTTTGCAGCTTTTTGTAAGTCTTCAAAATTTGTGATGACCAAACAAGTAAACTGTAGTGTTGGTTCAATTACACTAGTGCAAAAAGATTCTGTTCAAGGTGGGGAAGTAAAACCAAAAAAATAATAATAATAATAACAATGATGACGATGATGATAATGATTAAAAACTTGAGTTGGAACAACAACGAAGGATTAAAACAAATACCATATGCAGTGGTGGCAAATGGTAGCCGAACAAAATGCTTTAACTTCTGGCTGAAAACATAGTAACCCTGTAAAATGGATGAGAATCTCACATCCAATCTAATCAAGCAATTATAAAACCAGAGGATTAGTGAGTCATAACCTAGTGTGATGTTCTTGTGCTTTTACAATTAGTGTCTTCCACTTAATGATGACAGTGCGAGAACACATACAAACAGAAAAGCTTGACTCTTCCACACATAAGTTGTGCATGTCACCAACACTTCGAATTCTAAGCATGCAGCAGATTACACTAAACAATAGCGCACAAAGAAAAAATTTCATCTGATGTTCATTGTTTTTCTGACTTTTGCAATGACATAACATGGTCGACAAAAGCATATGCAAAAATAAGCTTTCCCAATGACAAGGATTTTCATATATTGATGCCTAACACAAATACAGAAATATTTGATATATATTCACATGATACATCCCTTATATTGCTTCCAAGGATTTATTCCAAAGAAATGTGAGATAGAAGCATCAAGACGTCTTACAATTATCGACACCACTTATTAGAAATTAAATAAATAATACAAAGTAAAATATTCAGCTAAGAAGAACTCAGAAAAAAAAAAAAAGGTGGTGTTGACAAATCTGATTTGATTAGAAGATTTGTAGGAGTTTATGTTTGTAAATAGTATCATGTAATTAGGTAATTGATTGTAATTGATTATGATTGATTGGTAGAATTAGGAAATTACCATAGATAGGAGATTAGCTTTTGCTATAAATAGGAGATGTAACAATACTGTTGGAATTATGAATAAGAATTTCTCAGTTTTTTCCTCATGGTATCAGAGCCAAGGCTCATCTGGGATTAGGTTTTTTGAGCCTTCATTGCTCTAACAACTACTCCTCAACATCTGGCCTCCATTGCTACATTTCCAGCCTTACAAAAATCCACAGAAGCTCCGGTCAGAAGGACTGTAAAGAATAGCTGCCGATCGTAGCCCCACGCGCCACCGGAAAGTAGAGATCGCTAACTCATGCGCCGGCACGTGAGAGCGCGTGAGCCATCAGCAATCGCCGGCGTTCTCTAGAATCGGTCGCCGGACCTTTCTCTTTCTTACCTAAGTGTCCATATTTCTATTATTTTTTCTTTTCCAGATCTGTTTTTTCTCTTCTAAAAGCAGATTAACGGAAAAATCAACCACCTCTCAGCCTCAAAATGAGGCAACAATTTTCAGCCCAATTGGAGGAGATTTGCCAAGCATCCAATCAGCCTACCGATTGAATGGAAAAAATTATATGAAGTGGTCTGTTCAAACGTTTTTGAAGGGGAAAGGAAAAATACGCCATCTACTTGGAACTGGTCCTGCAAAGGAAGACTCGAAATTCGATACATGGGATGAAGAGGACTCCATGGTTATGTCTTGGCTCTGGAGTTCTATGCTACCTGAGATCAGTGACACTTTTATGTTTCTTCCATCTACAAAAGACATATGGGATGCTGCTAAACAAATGTACCCCAAAGCTGGGTATGCTACTAAACAGACGTACTCCAAAGCTGGGGATGCTGCTCGCATTTTTGAAATCAAGGCTAAGATTTCCAATACTAAACAAGGAGATCACTCTGTCACGGAGTATGCCAATATGTTAAAAGGTTTATGGCAAGAAATAGATCACTATCGGTGCATTGATATGAAGTATAGTGAAGATGCAACAGCGTTAAAGCAATTCATTGAAAAAGAACGGGTATATGAGTTCCTTGCTGGGTTAAACACAGAATTTGATCAAGTAAGAGTCCAAATATTGGGGAGAAGAGAATTACCCTCGCTCAATGAGGCCATTTCCATCATCAATGCTGAAGAAAGTCATAGGGGAGTTATGTTATACTCTTCACCTGTTGAGGGGTCGACTATGGTAGGGAAAAATAAGGAGAAGAAGTATTCGACCTCGGGTTCAAATAGTGGAAAAACAGAAGGCAAGTCTTCTAGCAAGGATGATCTCTGGTGCTCTCATTGCAAAAAGCCACGTCATACCAAAGAACAGTGTTGGAAACTTCATGGAAAGCCTCCAAGTTCTCAGTGGAATCAAACCTTATCAGCTTACTTTCAAAAGGAAGGCATTGTTCATGAATCTTCATGTGTTGATACACCCCAGCAAAATGGTGTAGCTGAAAGGAAAAATGGTCATCTCCTAGCATCTGTCCGAGCTCTCCTATTTCAAAATCATGTTCCAAAGCGGTTTTGGGGGAAAGCTATTCTCACTGCTACTCGTGTAATTAATCGTACTTCTTCTTGGGTACTCGACTCCAAAAGTCCAATAAATACCCTTGCTAGGTATTTTCCCAATGTCCATCTCTCTACTAAATTGCGTCCTCGAGTCTTTGGCTGTGTTTCTTTTGTTCATGTCCATTCTCATAGTCGGAGTAAATTGGATCCTAGATCAATCAAATATGTCTTTATCGGATACTTTTCTACTCAAAAAGACTACAAGTGTTACAATCCTACAACTGGCAAAACCTATATTTCTGCTGATGTCACTTTTGCCGAACAAGAAAGCTATTTTTCTGATCCTTATCTTCGGGGGGAGCTAATTGGATTGGAAGATAAGGATTCCTTTTTGAGAGAGCCATCCATCCTTGACAAAACTTATCAATCTGATCCTACTTCTAGTCCTCACTCCACTCCCAATGAATCAATCTCTGATGAACCATCCATTACAGAGTCAACCATTTCCCCTGTTACAAAACCATTACAGGTATACTCAAGAAAAGCAAAGCTGATGGATAGTCCTGTGCATGTTCAAGAATCTGACTCTTCACTTGGAACTAAGGTAAGCCCTTCTATTGAAATTTCCCCATTTGTTTCTGATTTGGACCTGCCTATAGCTATAAGGAAAGGTGTGAGAAAATGAACCCAACTTCCTTTGTCTAACTTTGTGTCCTTTGAAAGGTTATCCAAGTCACATAGAAACTTCCTCTCCCATTTGAACTCCGTAGTTATTCCACAATCTTTATGTGAGGCACTTGGCAAGGAGGAATAGAGGCAGGCCATGAGGATTGAGATGGATGCTTTGGAAAAGAATAAAACATGGGAATTGGTGGAGTTACCAGTTGGAAAGAAACCGGTAGGATGCAAATGGGTCTTCACAATAAAGTACAATTCAGATGGATCCATTGAAAGATATAAAGCAAGACTAGTAGCTAAGGGGTATACTCAGACCTATGGGGTGGATTATCAAGAGACTTTTGCACCTGTGGCAAAGATGAATACTATAAGAGTTTTATTATCCTTGGCTGCCCATTATGACTGGCCCTTACAGCAGTTTGATGTGAAGAATGCCTTCTTACACGGAGACCTTGAAGAAGAGATTTATATGGAGACTCCACCTGGTTTTGGCATGGATAAAAGAGGAGGTCAAGTGTGCAAACTAAAAAAGGCATTATATGGGCTCAAACAGTCTCCTCGAGCATGGTTTGGAAGGTTTACCAAGGCGATGCAACAGAGGAAGTTTAAACAGAGCCAAGGTGACCACACACTATTTATTAAACATTCGGCCTCAAGGGGAGTTACAGCTGTAATAGTTTATGTTGATGACATTATTGTAACTGGAGATGATTCAGAAGAAAGAGAAGCCCTTCGGAAATATTTGGCAGAGGAGTTTGAAATTAAGGATCTTGAGAAGTTAAAATACTTTCTAGGAATTGAAGTGGCTCGGTCTAAAGAAGCAATTTGCATCTTACAGCAAAAGTATACTTTAGATCTCTTGCAAGAAACAAGCAAGTTGGGATGTAAACCTTCAAATACTCCAATTGAGTCTAATCACAAACTTTGGGAATGTACAGAAAGTGAATCCATAGATAGAGACATGTATCAACGCCTAGTTGAAAAACTAATTAACCTGTCTCACACAAGGCCAGATATAGCCTACGCTGTAAGTGTGGTAAGTCAATTCATGCAAAATCCTAAAGAAGTTTTATCTTTGTGTAGTGAACCGAATTTTACAATATTTGAAAGGCAGTCAGTCCAGGAAAAGGAATTCCTTTCAAGAAGGGCGTAAGGATGGAAATAGAAGCTTACACAGATGCTGATTATGCTGGTTCAGTCACAGACCGAAGATCAACATCTGGATATCTCACCTTCCTTGGTGGTAATCTAGTAACTTGGAGGAGCAAGAAACAGCCTGTTGTGGCAAGATTAAGTGCTAAGATAGAATTTCGATCAATGGCCCTAGGAATTTGTGAGGTGCTATGGCTAAAAATTATTTTGGAAGATTTGAGGATTAGATGAGAGACACCTATGAGACTGTACTATGATAATAAATCCGCACTCGACATAGCTCATAATCCGGTTCAACATGACAGAACTAAGCATATGGAAATTGATAGACATTTCATAAAGAAGAAGCTTGACAGTGGCCTGATATGTACCCCTTACATTCCTACAAAAGATCAGTTAGCTGATGTTTTGACTAAAGGATTGCTTAGTCCAACCTTTCAGGAGATCACAAGCAAGCTGGGATTGAAAAATATATATTCCCAACTTGAGGGGGAGTGTTGACAAAACTGATTTGATTAGAGGATTTGTAGGAGTTTATGTTTGTAAATAGTATCATTTAATTAGGTAATTGATTGATTGTAATTGATTGTAATTGATTATGATTGATTGGTAGAATTAGGAAGTTACTATAGATAGGAGATTAGCCTTTGCTATAAATAGGAGATGTAACCATACTGTTTAAATTATGGAATAAGAATTTCTCAATTCTTTTCTCAATAATCTTCCCATTGCTCTCAAGAAAGGTAAACGTGTGTGTATTCAACAACCATTTGCTAAGTTTGTTTCATATTATCGTGCATCACCTCATTTCCAGTTATTTGTTTATACCTTGCCTTCGGTTTCTCTTCCTACATCTTATGAGTAGGTATTATTATCACCTGACTGGAAGAAAGTGATAGATGAGGAGATGTAGGCATTAATCATACATAGAAGCTTACCTCTCTTTTATCTGAGAAGAAGATAGTAGGATGCCGGTGGGTGTACATAGTGAAATATTTACCAGATAAATCTATTGAGAGATTTAAGGCTTGGTTGGTAGCCAAAGGATACGTTCAGACTTATTATTTTGATTATCTAGATACATTTTCACCAGTGACTCGTCTTAATTCAGTTCGGATTCTACTGGCGGTTACAGTGAATAAGTTATGGCTTTTACTCCAATTAGATGTTAAAAATACTTTTTTGCATGGTGAACTTCAAGAGGAGGTCCATATCGATCAACCCCCTGGGTATGTTACTATGGATAGTAAACATTTGGTTTGTTGCTTACACAAAGCTATGTATTGACTTAAGCGATCTCGAACGGCATGGTTTGATCGGTTTAGCTTTAAGCTTATTAGCTATGGTTTCAGATAGTCCACATCTGATCACTTAGTATTTGTGTGTCAAACATATTCTGCTATTATTATTTTAGTTGTGTATGTAGATGATATTATCATCTCAGGTGATGACGCTAAGGGTATTTTCTACACTGAAGAGTTACTTAGGAAAACAGTTTAAGACAAACGATCTTAGAGCATTACGCTATTTCTTAGTCACTTCATGCATGCTCCTCATCAGCCTCAGTTTAATGCTGTGTGTCACATTTTTGGGTATTTGAAGAATTCACTTGGATAAAGTTTACTCTATCGTCCTTCCACAACAATAGATGTGATTGGATATAGTGATGGAGATTGGACTGGTAGTTATTTAGATCAAAAGTCTATTTTTGGATATTATACCTTTGTTGGCGGCAATCTTGTTACATGACAAAGTAAGAAATAACATGTTGTAACTCAATCTAGTGCAGATGCTGAGTATTGTGCCATGGCTCATACCACATCTGAGATGCTTTGGGTTCGTTGACCCTTTCAGGACTTTGGTATTTCAATTCCAACTCCAATAGCTATATTCTATGACAATTAGACTGCGATATTCATTGCTAATAAAATCCTGTATTCCATGAACGAACCAAGCACATTGAAATTGGATCTCTTGCCTAAATGGGATATCGCCACTCCATTTGTACACTCTGACTCTCAATTGGGAGATATTCTTACAAAACCACAGGCTAACATTGTTTCAAAAATTGTTTACCAAACTGGGCATGTTTGATCTCTATACTCTAGTTTGAGGGGGATTATTAGAATCTTTAGGATATTTTATTACGTGTTGTATCTTTAGAATAGTCTATTATTAGCTGTGAGGATTTAATTGAGGGATTTGATTTATTCTTATTTCCTAAATTAGTTGAAATTCACTTTTATAAATACGAGGGAGTTGAGTATGATCAACTCACCTTCTCAATTTCTCTATGTTACTCTTAACTAGTATAAACCTCGGTAGCAATCAAAATTGGACAGTTAGCAAATGACTCTTACCCGAGCTAACCTAGCTTCTTTTGATTGACCAGAAGAAATTGCAGCTTTAAGCAGTCCTTGAGCCTGCAACACAACTAAAGTAATACTCAATAAAAACCATACATGGCAAACACTTCAGAAGATTCATAGCTCTAGAAATAACTAACGCAAATATATTTTGCCCTGCTATCTATACATACTTTACCTCATCAAGTTGGTCTTGTACATTTAGAGGAGAAGTTTCAGCTTTCTGCTCTTCTTGTTTCTTTTGATTGGAATGATGTTCAACCTTGAGATCAGTATCTTTCAGTTGCATATCAACTTTACTAGTTTCATCCACATTAACAGATTGAGAACCATTGCCTTCAATTTTTGTAGGGGTATCTACATCTCCAACCTTAATATTTTGACCAGAATCAACTGGAGAATCTTCATGGGCTACCTCATCATCTTTGACAGCAATCGGTGAGGAGGAAACCCCCTCACAAACATCAGAAGAATCCCTGTTGATCAGCTCACCATTTGAAGTCAAAGCAATTGCTTCTACATTGGGAACAGCATTTAGAATTTCCTCGGTACCAGCATCATGTTTTGTCTCTTCATTCAAGATTGATTCAGATAAAGGAATGCCTGATATGGAGCCATCTTTCTCAAAAATTTTTTGATCTTCATTACTTGTTTGGGCATTATAATTACTTGGACTGAGCCCATCATTTTCAATTGACAAAGTGGTTGTAGCTTTATCAAGTGCCACATCTGACTGTGATGTTCCTGAGCTGTTTTGATCTGATAAGGTATCAATTGTTTTAGGAGTTTCATTTGAGGAGAGTCTCTCTCGAGCCTACAAATGACCAAATTGTTAGACGAACCATCCAATACAAATTGCTCATGACATGAATATATCAAAATACTACCCTTATGCTAGAAGAATAGCTGAAAATACCTTCGGCTTTAACCTTGTCTTCTTTCGTTGAGATCCTTGTCCACTAGAAGCTTAGCATTTGAAAACAAAAAAAACAAATATCATCTACATACGCTAGCTATTGTCACTGAAAACAAGTAAAGACTTTTTACAGTTGGGTGGCATCACTAATCAAGACAAGCTCTATATCAGTAACAGATATGATATCATAATTGCCTACGAAAAGGGTAGCACTAATGTGAAATTATTGGAGTTTGTACCAAATGCCAAGCCTCTGTCCTCCACAAAAGCTAAAAGAAAAGTGCTGAAAAAAATGATGGTGCAACTTTGGAAGCCTAATGCCACACCATTTTTATTAGAGAAGGATTATAATAAATAAAAATGATGCATTGAGAGAATCCCTCTATACCTGGTGATGGGGAATTTGACTCCTCATCTGACTTCTCACCAACAACAAGCTTTGCCCTTCTATCTACGACTTCAAATAAATCTGATGCAGCATAAGTATGAACATTTTAATTCCTAAAATTCATAATATTGTATAAATATAAATACAAGTAAACATACTAAAGCATTGCTTACTCGTAGAAAGGCTCAAGACCATTAAAAATTGACACCAGATAAGTGCAAGTCAATATGTAAATATGCTATATAAAATTCAAAAAATAACATTAAAATTCATTTGCTGCCCTTGCCATAAAAAAATTACAAAGCCCAAAAGGAACTTACCACATTTTCTTCTATATATATATAGAAGGGTTATTCCCACCTTTGGTGGGAGTCATGAGACTAATCCCCTAGAACTCATGACCTACCCCACCAAAACTAGAAGCCGACGACCGGACTCAAACAAGTGACCTCTACTTCAATTGGCAGAAGTATTACCATTGACTTGCCTTGTGTGGGCTAAAGGAACTTACCACCACCTAGAAGCCAAAGGGAATTCTCACATGCAAACCAAATTGCAAACAAAATCTTATAAATAATGAAGGGCCGATGGGTACGAATAGCATCTTCTAGTCCGTCAATAATTTTGAGAAAGTGTTTAACAAGCGATTCCCATTGTATAACAAAATCAATGAAGAATACTCCAATGTACAAGCACCGGGAGAGAAACCCAGGATAACTAGTAAAGCAAAAATTGTTCAAATGTTCTTTTTAGTAATTGATGAGCATATGACGAATCCTGCAATCTTTTCTTAACGTCTTAAAAAAATGGATGTACAAGGATCTATCAATCATACAAATTGAATAACCAACATCTAGGCAGTCGGGTTATTAATGGAGGAACATGAATGATCTAGATAGCTAGTCCATGACATTAAGTCGGGGATACAAACAATTCTTCTGAATGTCTCTTCATTCAATCATATTGTTAAGTATCAAAAAATAGTGGCCTAACCTTACATAAAAACTACTCAATTTTTTAAAATGGTAAAATTGCTTATAAAATGAAGATGTTACCGATTCTACCAATTTGACCCCCATTAAGATTATTTATAAGATAGAACAAATTTTCTCACCCTAAAATAATAAAAAAGTAACATTTTAATATTTAAATCGAGATTTTAACAACCTTGATCATACCAAGGTCATCAAGCCATTTTCTTCATTCAAACTGGCTTTCCATGAAAACAAAATTTAATATGTCAGACGTTGCGTTTCCAGCAAACCAATTGCAGTTCTGGTAGTAATAGCAAATATTTCAGCTAATTAATTTTTCATCCATCAAGTCCCCACTATTTTCATTTAGTCCAACCTAAAAACAAACTGTGGAACCCGATATTCGAACGATTCTAAGAAAAATTTCCCTAGCTGAACTAATGAAGTTCTGTATCACATGCCATCAGCCATCAAGTAGGCAATTAAAAGCCAGGAAATCACCAGATTGAATACGCGTTCCGTTTTTGAGAGAAACTGCAAATGCAGCTAGATCCACAGCAGCCAACAAAAATTAACCAGTAAATATGAAGTTGCATATTGGAACGGATCCATTAAAACTCACATCACAAATGTCAAAATATCGATTCCATCAAAATTACGTTATACATGTCAACATGTAAATATATACAAATCCCCATCAGGCACATCCCACTGAAAATCAAATTCTAAACACACAAATGCACATATAAGTATATGCATATATATACACACACGGGAACAGAGAGAGCTGTGAGATGCAAACCTTCGGCGGCTTTAAGCCACGATGCCATCGAATGAAAATAATCTGAAACCGCGACAATGGGTAACCTAGAGATGGATCAATTCGAAAACGGCGAAACCAAACGGAGCAATCATCGAACGGTTTCGAATTGAGTTAAGAGTGTGCTTCGGAGCTTCGGTTGATTGATTGCTGAGTCGAGATCTATAAAAAGATCGGATAATTTTTCAGGGGTTTCTCCCTTCAGCCAAAAACAGAGGGGTGAAATTGGAAGAACAGCTCATTTTGCTGTATTTTTTGTTTATTTTTTAATTGTAAGGAGACGTTAGTTGAAGTTTGTGTACGTTAGAAGTTAAATTGGGAGGAAGGAAGGGGTTTTCGGGTGCTCTCGAGTCTATTGTAATTGTGGTGCACAATGATCTAGAGCGTTCATCTGGTTTACATTGTTTCGGATATACGTCTTCTGAAATATGCACAAAAATTTAAAAAAAAAAATGCAAAATGATGTGATTGAACCGTATATGTATCTTATTAAAATAAATTTAATAAATTTTATTTAAAATATAAATTATTGTCATATTATTTTTGTATAAATTTTTCTAATATAGTGCTTAGTTTTTAACTTTAGTTGCCTTTGAAAAACTAAACTCCCACCAAAAGTCATAAAAATTTATTAATTTTTTTCTAACTTTTTTCAATCAAATTTTACTACATATCACTTTTATATTAATTTTTTTTTCATCCAAATACTATCTTATTCTTCCCTTGAATTTTTCATTTAAGACTTAATTTTATAAAGATATGTTTATTAGAAGGGTATATTTGAAAAAAAATATATTTTAGCTTTTTTTTTCAATCAATTCAATGAAAATTCCTATAAAATTACAATAAAAATTATAAATAAGATATTTTTAAGTATTAAATTATAAATAAAATGTACTCTTTCAACTCTAGTTAAATCATTTATTGTTATCATAGTGTTAACGTGGAACTATTACATATAAAGCTCATTATTCATATGAAATTTTAACTAAATTATCCAAAAAAAATTATTATATGCTGAACTTTTTTAACTATATGTCATTAGTCATTAATTATTAGTATCCATATCTATATAATTTGAATATTACGATTTATTTGCACTCAAAATTTGATCACCAAATAATTTATAGTCATTCATGGTTTTAGATAAATTTACGCGTGCATGCTGGAATTGCCCAAATTTAACAAATAAGAATATTAATATCTATACAATGCAAAATTAACATTGTTTTGCCATAAAACTTTAAATTCATTAATTCATTCGTGAAAATGTAAATATAAGTATGGCCAAGATATAAATTTAATTTACCTTTCATTAAAAAAAAAAATATGTATATATATATATAGATCCAAATGGTTCCTCCCTTCGAGGATATAGATTATAGAACTAAAAAATTTTTGTACAGCATATGAAATGTAAAAGATATTAAAATTAAATTATATTAAAAATAAAAGGAATTAAAATGACATAATTAATTTTGACCGCATCAAAATGAAAGTTACAAAGAAAAATAAATTGATCATGGCGACCTAAAATTGAAATATGAGATTAAAATTTATAAAGAGTTTGTTTTCGTAATACTAAACCCTTTTCATTGTTAATTCCATATATATATATATATATAATGAATTTTTTTCAACTCTCCACAAAGTTGTAATTTCTAACAACTTCTCGTTATCTTTCTATGAGATCTGAAAATTCTTCATGTGTCCCAAGTGTTGCTAATTGCTTGTAACTTCACACTAACCTTCTAACTTTCTTAAGTGGGTTGCATGAGCTTACTAACCATTTAATTTTATTGGGTGGGTTTTATGAGCTTGAATTTTGATGCCAAATATTTTCTTAATAACCTATGTAATATCAGTCAACCACCATTTATCCTTAATACCAACAAGCCGATATTTTAGGATTTTAGCAATATTCTTTGGTTGATTTACTATGTATAAACACACATATATATACATTGATTGTCTTGCTACATACCCTCTTAAAAGTTCTAATTTTAGTGCAACAGGTTCCATGCAAATCTTTCAAAGTTTGTTCAATAGCAAGAACTTTTAGTTCAGAATTAAGTTTTAGACTAGTTTATTACTTTCATAGAATTAGTTTAGGTGTTTAGTCATAGGAGTAAGAAATTTAAAGTATTTTATATGTAAATTGGAGAAAAATTTATTGAATGACTTTACACTCAATTGGATTGCTTGTAATCTATATTTGTACTTATAGAATAAAGATTGTATATATTAGATACATCGCCCCTAAACTATATACATCACCCATAGAATAGATACATAAAAAAAAAAAAAAAAAAGATATGTTAATGACAAAGACATATAAATGTACATTAAATTTTCACAATCTTATTATAACAGTCTTTCTCAATCTAAAATCTATATATTTTTTTATCCCTATCTTGTCTAGAATCCTATAAGGGATAGACTCAGTAGATATTTGGTAAAAACATCTACTAGCAACTTTTTAGCTGAAAAGTAGAGCATACATTATATTCTACTTTTCAATTTTTCTTTAATGAAATCATGATCGATTTCTACATGCTTAATATGATCGTGATGTACTAGATTATAAGTTAAGTTAATAGCTAATTTATTATCATATTAAACCTTTGTATTTTCTTTCTAACTGATCCCTAAATCATCCAAAAAAATCTTCAACTATAAAAGCTCAAAAACTCTCAATGCCATAACTCAAAATTCTACTCTGACACTTAATTTAGCTATTACTACTTGTTTTTTTACTTCTCGAAGCTAGTTATAAGATTTCCACCCAAACAAATATAATACTTTAAAGTTGATCTTCGATTCACTATTAATCCTACCCAATCTGCATCAGTATATATTTCAAGATTAAGTGAACCGTCTTTCTTATAAAGATTTCTGTTCCTGAATTTTTTTTTTAAGTACTTTAATATTCTATAGAAAACTTCAAGATGTCGTTCTTTTGGTAAGTGTATAAATTGACTCACCATACTAATTGGATAAGCAATATCCGAACGAGTGTGTGACAAATAAATTGGCATTCCTACAAGTTTTGATATCTTTTCCTGTCTATTAGTGTATTATTTGATTCTTCACCCAGTTTATGAGACTACTCAATAGGAATTTCAAATGGTTTGCGCCTAAACATTCTTGTTTCTTTCAATAAGTCTAGGATGTACTTCTATTAAAAAATGAACACATCTTCTTTGGAATATATCACTTCTATTCCTAGAAAGTCTTTAAGTTTTCTCAATTCTTTAACTTTAAATTTCTTTAACAATTTATTTTTAAGTTTTCCAATCTCCACAAGCTCATCAACCGTTATAATGATATCATCAACTTACACAATTAAAATTGTGATTTTATCATTTTTTGACCTTTTAGTAAAGAGAGTATGATCTTTTGGTACTGTTTAAACTATATATTCTTCATTACTTGAGTGGATCTCCCAAACCATGCCTGGGAAGACTACTTTAATCTGTAAAAAGCTTTCTTTAATCTACATATGCTATTTCTTCTAAAGGTGCTACTGAATCGTAGAGGTGCCTCTATATAAACTTCTTCATTTAATTTACCATGTAAAAAATCATTATTTACATGAAATTGCAATGATGGCCACTGAAAGTTAACTACAAAAAATAGGAGCATTCTAATTGAATTCATCTTGGTTATTAAAGCAAATGTCTCTTGATAAACCACTTTATATGTCTGAGTGTATCCTTTAACTTCAAGCCTTACTTTGTACATTTCTAAGAAACCATTTGCCTTATATTTAATTATGTATACCAATTTTCTACCTACTGATATCTTTACTTTTGGTAATTCCACCATATCCTAAGTTGCAGTTTTCTTCAAGGTTTCTATTTCCTCTGTCATTGCCTTCTTCTACTTCTTATTTTGTAATGCTTCATTAACATTATATGATATTCTATCTTAATGTAACTTAGTAAGAAAAGATCTATAAGATGAAAAAGTATTCTCAAAGAAGATAAAGTTAGTGATAGAGTGCCATGTGCATTTCCTAGTCCCTTTTTGAATGACAACAGGAACTTCAAGATCACTACATACCTCTTTATTACTTGCCAATGATATAAACAATCGAGCATGCCATGATTTAAGATCAATTCTCCTTCTTAAATAGACCTGCAATGGCATATTAGGAGTTTGGTTTCCTATTTTCTCATTATTATTAGGACTTTGGCAAAAATGTGATTTATATGACTATTTTGTAGCTGAAATGGGCAAAAACATACACTCATGCGTGTGCACGAGAGTTAAATACTTAGCCAAAAATGAGTTTTAGGTTAGGATTGTCACACCTCGAAATCCCCAGATCCTAAGGGGTGAATTTTGATTTTAAAAGTTAGTACATGTTGTCCATGATATTCTCACTATTTACTTTTCAAGTCGTTGACCATGCTATTCATTAATGTACATAAAATATAAATGATTATTTCAATAATAAAATGCACACTTAAGTTAAAATTAGATAGCATATATTGTATTCATTTGCAAAGTAGTATTTTATACAATAAACCTTTGGGATTACTACGTTTAAACATTAAATTTAAAACTATTTGAAATTTTGTAGAGTTTCTAACAGTAATGTCGATCCTCCTAGGTCTCGGGTTCTGTTCCTGCAATAGAATCTATAGCTACGTGAACACCAACCACTTGTACCCATGATGTATGATACTAATATATATAACATGTAATACATTCGAACACGTATGTTAATTTATCAGATAAGTATATACTAGTGAACAACCGAAGAAATATGCCATTAAGATTACTAGAATTCAGATTATCAACAATACACAATTTATAACTATTACCATATTTGTTTATTATTATTTGTTATTATTATTCCATTGAAAATCAAGTTAGATGATGGATATTGTGAGATCCCATATCGGTTGGAGAGGAGAATGAAGCATGCCTAATAAGTAGGGGGTTTAAATCTCTCCCTTAAGGACGCATTTTGGGGGGTACTGGAGTAACTCTCGCCAAGAACAAAACTGTGAGGCTGTGCCGGGGAGAGACCCAATGGGCCAAAGTGGACAATATCTTCAGGCGGCAGTGGTCCCGAGCTGTTACAAATGGTATCAGAGCCGGTGCCGGATCGGTGTGCCAGCGGGGAAGCTGGGCTCCTAAGAGGGGTGGATTGTGAGATCCTACATCGGCTGGGAGGGGGAACGAAACCTGCCTAATAAGTAGGGGGAGGAAACCTTCCCACTTAGGAGGCCTTTTGGAGAGCACTGGGGTAGCCCTCGCCAAGAACAAAACCGTGAGACTGTACCGAGGAGAGACTCGAGGGGTCAAAGCGAATAATATCTTCAGGCGGCAGTGGTCCTGGGCTGTTACAAAGTTCTCATCCCCAACCGATATGGGATCGTTATAAGATTTAATAATATTAAGTCAGATTCATCTAATTAAATAAGTGACCCAATGAATCTGGATCTGTTGGGTTCAAGAACTAATGGATTTAGATTTACATAATTCGTCAGACCCACTATTTTTTAAAATAAAATATTTAGAAATAAAAAATTAAAAAAATATTTAAACAATAAAATATATATACACATATATATAATTTATATACATATATATATCTTATTTATTTCTTTTTCCTTAATTAAAAAATATTGTAAAAAAGATAATTTTATATATTAGTATTAAAAAAAAAACTTACTATAGAGCATTTACTGGGTACATTCTAATGTTTTTTATTATTATACGAATGTGTACATTCTTTGAAGAATAAGATATTTTTCAATAAAAAGTTTTACTTTTGTTACAAAATTACCGAATAAATATTTACAAAATTATCTAAAAGTTCCATATATATATATATATATATGCACATATTGAGCTAAATTTCATGATTAAAAAATAGATAAAAAGTTAAAATTATCGATCTTACCAATCATAATTTATTAAAAAAAATTTTGCTTCTTTTTCATATATAATATATATTTTGAATAAAATATATTTTTTATTTCTATGAAACGATGATTTTAAAAACAAAATATTTTTTAAAATAGATTAGTTTGCGGGTATATGAATCTGAACTGAATTTTACATATTAGATCCGATTACTTTTAGATCTGCTTCAGATCTATTATAATTAGATATGAATATAACGAATTTGATTTAATTCTAATTCAAATTCGTATTATTGATAGACCTTTTATTTATTTATTTATTTTTAAATTGTTTAGTATTAGCTAAAATAAAATTGATAATTGGAGTGCCCATATATGATAAATATAAATAATTTTATATTATATTTGATAACAGAAAAAAGTTAAAATCAAATATTTTTAATTTTTACATGTTAAAATAAGAAATTAGCTTGACAAAAAAAATGTATAAATTCATAAATTTATACAAGTAATACTCTAACAAGATTTTCAAAACTTTTAATAATGTATAAAATTTTTAAAAATTATTTAATTTTTATTTTATTATACAAATTATAAATTCATAACTTATCTTATCTTTTATCACTTTAAATACATTCATAATAAATTAATAATTTCTCATAAATCGGAACTTTCCAATATTAACTATTGTTATGATTGTACCCCCCACGCTCGTTATAAAAACAATATTTTAACAAAAATCATTGAAATTTATCCCCCTCCGAGGGAATGCCTATTTATGGGAGACACGACAGGTCATAATTCTCTTCAAATGAGAATTTATATACATTGTTATAATCTTGTAACAAATTTGAATTTTGAAAACTTTTGGGTATAATTAAAAATCGTAATTCGGTATTATGCAACATGATTGAGGAAAAATTTAATATAATTACAACTTATTACCCAAATTTGTTAAAAAAAATTAGAAATTATTTGTGAGTTAATCTATAAATAATAATTTATAAAAAAGTATAAAATTAATATTTTAAAATCATAAAATAGTTAAATTAAAACTATAAAATTCAGCATCAAAATATGTAAATGGTCTAATTAATTTTGATATATAACGATATTTACATATACACAAAATATGATAAACCTCAAATACAGTGATAACTAGAGTATTTTTATTTTATAAATTTTAAATTTTTGAAAATATGTATGATGAAATTGGAGATAACAAGAATTAATTGGAGTGGGTTTGAGAATGTTGGGTTAACATATCAAATACACTAAGTGGATTTAAGAGGATTAGGCTAAAATTTTTTTGTTGTGTAGGTGGGTGTGCACGAAGTAGAACACAGGGGTGCTCACG
>JAVXUM010000046.1:15014395-15025189 GCA_035590655.1 Pouteria glomerata
TTCTTGCTAATACCTCATAACCGTAAATCACTTTCTACTGAACAATTATGTGTGACAAAGTCTAGATGAGAGTAATGGTGAAAAACCATTGTATTTATGTAGTTTGCCTTTTATTTTTCCTTGGATATTTACCATTCGTGATACAAAAGGGCCAAAAATGTGACTAGCAGTTTCATGAAAAGAATGAATGGAAAGTTATGCAATGATGCCTTGAGATAAGGTAATTTTGAGCGTGAAATGTGAGCACTTCATCACTGAGTTATGCCACTTGTTCAAATACACATCTAACTATGCACTAAGAAGCACATATATATGAGAGATAAACACAATATGAGTGTGGATATGAAAACAATAATTATGAAAAAATAAGAATATAAACATGACAAGGATACAGCAAAAGAATAAAAATTTTAATATATCTTTATTGGTTATATATATGAATAAAATATCCACAAAAAACTAATTTAAAATATAAGATAAGAGACTTTATGATTTAAAAGGTTTTGTTTATTCAAATCTACGGTTGTCTTAATCATATATTTAAAACAATAATAATAAAATAATTAGATAAGTCACATGTCTTTTGGTGTGTTTGATGAGTAGTGTGCTGAATACATGTTGAATATAAATACCACTAATTTTAAAGTGTACATCAAAGATTGAATACAGTCAAGTCTAAAAACAATCAACAAAGCATAACACTAACAAATTAATGTCATTAGACCACTGGCCTACGCTAAAGCTACAAAGTTGAGAGCATTCACTATAGTTCCTATGCAATTACAAGAGGAGTAACTAAGAAATGAGATAGGGAAGGAATTATCTTGTTTAGAGCTTCAGGATATAGGAACTATTATGATTCTGAGCAAGAGTAGAGACTTGAGACTTTGGTGGAAATTGAGCAAAGATAACTTATAAAAGCAAGACCAACGTACCGCAGAATTGTGAAGTGCAGAGGTTTTAAGCTTTTTGTTTTATTTTTTTTCTCCGAAAGGTAAGAAATGTGTTGTATCATGAGCAATGGATCTGACCTAACTAGATTAGGATCATGAGATTTCACAGTAAAATAATTAAGGGTTTCTCTTTGTTGTTAAATTTTTAATTGTAGCTATGGAGTTTGAAGAAGCTAGAATTGACACACCCACCATTCCATATTGTTTAGATACATATCAGATTAATGAAACAAATGAACGGATTAAAAATTGAAAGTGACAAGAAATACACTGTGGAAGGAGCCAGGAACTACTGCTCCCCACAATAGCCCTTTGATTGTTGCATTATATATATTACAACAATTGTGCTAATTGCAGTCTATAGTGCTCGATTAAGCATTACCTGATAGCCAAATCATGAGTGCATACACGTCTGATTTTTGTAAAACTCAAGAAAAACTTTTTTTTTTTTAAGCTTATCTTTTAAAGGTACTATTGTGCAGAATCTAGATCATCTTAGCAACACAAGTGACTATAAGCAAACCAAGAAACAAGAAAACAGCTGCTAGAGAAATGCGAGAATTACGTGGTTTAGCAGTGTGCCTATTTCCACCAGTATAGTATACCGAGTTTTCAATATAAACCTCCAATTATGGAGTAAGAATTAAAAGTAGAAGAAAGAATCTAGAGACCTTTAGCGAAACACTTCCCACCTCGCACATACAATAAATGTACAATACGTCTGAGATATATATATATATAAGAATGAAAAGTCTGGATTTGTGCAACAGTACATGCCCCCTATTTTTCCCAACAACCAGCAAGTGAGTTATACAGTTACTTTGCCGCATAACCAACCCTCTGTAATTACCACAAATCTAGCAAGACATCCAGCGACTTTCCCAGCATGGTTCCAAACTCCACGTACACACTCTGGCCCAACTTATCCCAACTGGTGCCAACGAGGTCACACTGAGCTTGCCGACAAGTTCTACCACTTTTTATTTTTTAATTTTGTTAGAATAAATTTTGATTATTCGATTACCTGTTTCGAAGATTTCTATTCCTAGTTTTACTAGTCTTTTTATTTTCTATTTAAGCCATCGTAATCAATGGAGAACGACAGACTTTGAATATTAATAAAATTTCATTTGAGAAGTATTCTCTATAAAATCTGTGTTATTTTTCTAGATATTCTTACACTAAACAAATAAATCACAGTCCATCCACTCAACTACTTGATTCATTAACTTCATCCTGAATCAGTTATTAAGGTTTTGCCCCACTATATTTTTATTTTGCCCCTACTTACTTTAAAAAGGTAAATTTGCTCCTACTAACTACAAATCTTAGATCCGCTCCTCCATAAAAGTAATTACCTTCTACCTTTTAATTAGTATTCTTGCCATGTAAAACTAATTGTTTGACTTTTGGTCCCCAACTTCTATATAATCCCTCGAAAGGATCAGCAACTCAGCATTAAGTCCCATAGCTAAGTAGACTTTTCCCTTAGCTTAGTTTTGAAACAACAAAAGGTAGTTCGGTTTTTGGTTTAGTAATCCCAAGGTCAACTCATGGATAACCAAATGGCTGATGAAAACAAGTTAAAAAGGAGAGGCAAGGCTTGTACAGAACTAGCAAGTATCATAGCAGAACAAGTATGGCCTCTCTTGGAGGATTTCTTTGGCCTAAACAAGTGGTTCCCAACTCTCACCACCTGCAATCCCGTTGATAGAATCTCCGAGCAGCCTGGCTGCGTCCGCTACTGCACTGGCTTCAAAACTCCAGTCCACAGAGGCGATGATGACAATGTGAACTGGACTGAGCAGAGACTCCTATCCATTGATCCAAACGAAATGGTTTTTAGCTATTCCATCATAGATGGAAATGTCGGTTTCAACTCTTATGCGTCAACAGTCAAAAGTGGTGCCTAAGGAGAATGGGTGTCGCATTGAATGGTGCTACGAGGGCTGATGGAGGGCTGGACACCAGAGCATTTGGATTCCTTCATTGGCTTGGGTCTGCAAGTCATGGCTCGAAGAATGGAATAACGCATTCTTGCTGATATTGAAACTGGTGGTTCTGGTCTGCAAGTCATATAGCTCAAAGAAAAGAAGAAACCATTCTTGCTGGTATTGAAACGGGTGGTTCCGACTAATGCCGTGCATTAATTGTTAATGCTCAGTGTCATATTCCTTTTTCAATTTCTAGTAGTATTTTGGAGTAGTTTATTCCATTATCGATGGTATTGAAACTGGTGATTAACAAAGTGTTACTTCCTTTTCCATTTCTAGTACTATTGTCTTTTTTGTTTTTTTAATCAATGCAGTAGAGCTATATAAATATACATGAAGAAAGGCTAATCAAAGAATCAAGTACGAACACTCACATGTACAGTGGATATCCTTTCAGTGCGCCTACAGCAATAACATCATCAAAATGACAGAAATCCCTGATCTGCTTGTGCCATTCTGTACAACTACACAAAACCATTAACATTGGATTTCACAGAGATAAGCATAGAGAGGGACAGGATACAAGAAAAAGTTGATTCAACAAATCCCATTCAACTACTAACCAAAGATTTTTAGGCCTGACCACCAGAGGATTGCCCCCGTCCACCACGCCCACCACGACCACGAGCTGCTCTTCCACGGCCTCTACCCACTGAAGGAGAAAGCGTTCCTGCTTGCCTTAGTATAGACCTTTGCTTTGCCCTCTCTTGCAAATTAATGGTAGTTGAACTCTTCCCGACAGATGGTACTTGCTTTGCTTGCGTTTCTGCAGTAACACTCGGGCTACCTTGTTTTGACGTATCAACTTCTGCAGTAGTACCTGTCAAAGTTCTCTCACCAGTATCTACAACGGTTTCAGCATTCTGATCTGCTTCCAATGCAACCTGGCTGTTACCATCATTCAAATTTTCTGAACCCTCAGCAAATGCTTCTGTCATATTACCCTCAGCACTCAGAACCTGAGAGCTAGTTTCTCCAAAGTCCACAGCAGCAGCAACTAAAGCTTCCTCATCAGCCACTGGTGAGCTCACAGGAGCAGCTGCAGGCTCAGGCACAATTTCTATTTCGTGGCTCTCCGCTATGCTATTGCCACCACTTTCAACATCTGCAACATCAGGGAGCAGCTCTCCCTCTTCCCGCTCACTTCCAGATTCCACTGCTGAAGGCTGGACATCCTGCTCAGTAAGAACCTTCTCTGCATCATCAGATCCCCCCTCTGATTCATTTTGCTTTTCCACTGTCTCCTCCACAATATCATTGCTCTCAATCTGCAGTTCAATTTGATTTGTACCACCTAACTTTGGCTCCTCATCCTGCTCCCCTGTAGTCTCCACATCCTCCTTCTCAGCATCAACGGCTTCCTCATTGGAACCTTGGGGCAAATCAGCAATCGCATCTGAAGGTTCTTCCATGGCTGGCAGACTTTCCAAATTTTCCAAAGCAGGGGTAATTTGTCCTTCAGAACATTCTGGTAGAAAATCTGAGCCTTTGGATTTCTTCATCACAGGTGTGGCAACATCAGAGCTGGTGCTGCGTTGGATGAGTGACTCTTCATGTAACTCAGAAGAGGTTGAAGAAGCGAGGCGTTTGCGAAAAGTCGGGGGTGGTAATGTGATGCCGCCTTGATTTTCTGAGTTATGAAAGGATGCGGGCTTTCCATCATTGCTGGATCTCTCAATTTCAGGCATCTCTGTATCTCCCTGATGTTCGTCAGGCTTTATAATTCGAGGCCGGACTAATTTCCTCCCTGTTTTACGGGTTTCAACAGTTGTTTTTGGTAAAGTAAATCTCCTCTCTCTTGCATCTGTTGGTTTAGCTGTTGCCAAACTTGATGTGGAGCTTATTGCAGGTATGACACTAGGGCCCTGAGAAGGAACTGCCTGACCTGTAGTCACTCCAGAAGATGGAATATCCAAAACGGGAGAAATGTCAGCCACTGGAGGAACTCCAAGTTCATTGGAAACTAAATGAGCAACACGTTCAAAATTTTCTACAGCCAGAAGATAACCAACAGAAAGGTCATCCAAGAGAGTCCCAGACAGGATCTGAACCACTGATGTACCCTCTGGAAGATTGCTTTGGGCATGCTTAAGCTTCTCAACTTCGTCTGACAGCCTCCTTAGGGCATGCTTATACTTCTCCAGCTCCTCTGCCAGCTTGTTTTTATTCTGATTGACTGACTTGACAGTATCCATTATTGTCATCTCTGTCTTCCGACGCTTTGCTTTCTCTGTTTTATTGTCATCCTTCTCCTTTTTCAACTCCTCTCTCTGCCTCTCCACAGTTCTCTCCAGAATCTGTATCCTGGTGTCTTTCTCCTTCTCTTTTTCCTTCATTGCATGTTCACCCACAGCATCCCCAATGCTCCTCCTCCCTACTTGCCTGTAGTCTTCTAACTGTTTGTAGAGAGCTTGATTCTCCTTGCTCACTTCCTCCTTTTCCTTCAAAAATATTTCAAGCCTCTTGTTTAATTGAGCTACTGATATCTTTTGCTTCTCAACCTCAGATTTCAGAGCACCCTCAACTTGCAAACTTTCGTTTAGCCTGCCCTCTCTCTCATTTAGCTCCATTCTGCACTTTCTAAGCTCCTGCTCCAATTCTGAAATCACCACCTGTTTCTCCGAAAGACTTTTCTTGATTTCCTCTAATTGTGCATCCTTCTCACTCAGCAATGCCCGGAACTGTTGGACATCTTCTCTCATGCGACCATAATCATCCACATCAATATTCTTGCACCTCTCAAGTAACTCAGCAACCCTCTTTTCCAAGTGCTCTTTCTCCATTTTCTGCAATTCAACTTCTTTCTTACATGCTTCCACCTCAGCTTCTCTCTCTCTCAATGAAGTTTCCAGCTGCTCTGTATCCATCCTTGCTTTTTGGGCAACTTCACGTAGTTTCTGGCATTCCTCAAAATTATGTCTGTTTTCCTCCCTTAGTTGCGTGTTACTTTCACGAAGCAAGTTGACTTCTCTAACCTGAAGTTGTAGAGATTTAAATTCGTCTTCTGTGAATAACATTGATCTTGAATTTGCTCGCTCAGCATGAAGTGATGCTTGTGCAGCCTCTGCTCCCTTTAAAGCACTCTCAAGCTGCGACTGCAGGCGAAGCTTTTCCTGTTTTAACAGAGAAATCTCTGTTTCTGCAATTTCCTTTGAACGACGCAGATAATTTACCACATTTTGTAACCCAGCATCATGCAATGGTTCGTGACTACTGGTTCTAGATGATATAGCAGCGGAATCACGATCCTTCTCAGCTAATTTAATATGTAAAGCTTCAAGCCTACTGTGCAATATCTTGTTCTGTTCATCAATCTCATTGTACTTCTTCTCGGCTGCATTCTTTGATTCTTCAAGCATTGACTTCTCTACCTCCCACTTGGTCTTTAGTTCACTATTTTCAGTTTTGAGTGAATCAGCCGCTTTACGTAACTCAGATGCCTCCTCCTGCAACAAAGCCAAACCCTGCGATGTTTTTGTCAACTCTTGAATTGTCTCGGACTGTAGTATAACCTGTCTTTCATAATTGGTTTGAGCATCACGCCATTTCTGATGTTCCTTCTCCAAATCTTCCTTCAAAGCAGAAATTTGGACATCCATTGTTGAAAATTGAGACATCTTAACTGAAGTTTCTTGCTTTAGTCGGTCAATTTCTGACAAAGCAGAAGCAAGAGCTTCTTCTCTCTCTGCAGCTAAAGATGCAGCTTCTTTGGACTTTGAACTATATTCGCATTCAAGTTCTTTAACCTGCTCTTTAACCGCTAAAAGTTCAGCTTCAAGAGACATCCTAGCTTTATCCGCCTCAATTTTGAAGTTTTCATGAGCATATTCCATCTGTTTCAGTGCAGCCTCATTCACCTGTGCTATGCTCTTATACTGAAGCATGTGATCCTTATTAACTTGTGCTTCCTCTCTCAATTTTTCAATCTCTTCCCTTGCTTTAAGCAAATCAGTAATATCCTCATTGGTTGAGGACGATGAAATTCCACATTCACCATCATTCCGAGCAATCTTAGTTTCTTGCGATTTGATTTTCTTCTCCAAATCAGAAAATCGGGCCTCCGCTACAGCAGCCCTAGTCTCAGCTGCAGCAACAGAACTCAAGGCATTAGCCAAATCTTTACCCATTTCCTCAACTTGCCTCATAGCATTCTTCATAATCTCTTCCCGGTCAAGTGTGAGCCGTCGGACACGATCACGTTCTTCTTGAAGCTCTTTCTTAGCCTCAGCCCATTCCTTCTCAATCTGTTTAATGTACTCTTCTTGTTTTCTCCTCTCTGCTCTACTGGCCTCCTCACGAACTTCCTCAGCACTGTGAATGGTATCCAAAGTGGCCTGCAAACGATAAACCCTTTCAGACAAACTACGAACTTCATCACAGGCTCTCTTTTCCGAGTTCAACAACATCCCTTTTTCATGCTTCAAGACAGACACCTCCATGGTTAACTTTCGTGAGAGTTCCTCGGCAGCATGCAAGGCCTCAGAACCTTCGCGTAGCCTTCGCTGGTGATCAATTATTAACTGCGTGAACTCAACATTTCTGGATATAACAGCATTGGTTTCATCTCTCTGATGCTCAAATTCTTTCATAAATCTGTCAAGTTTCTCACGTGCAAAATCTGCTTCTAAAGCCAATTTGTCACGCTCTGATCGCAATGATATCATCTCGCTCCTCAACTTTCCCAAATCTTCTTCTAGATATCTCACATGCTCAGAAGCCTCTTCTCGTGCTTTTTCTGTAGCTTGCTGAGAGCCCTCAAGCAAAAGCACAAGGTCTTTCCTTCTGTCATCTGGAGCAGCTTCAGCAGTTTGCGGATAAGCTGAATGAAGTTTATGTTCCTCCTCGTACAACTTTTTGTACATTGCAACAGAGGTGTGAAGCGATTCAATCATGCACCCTTGCTCTTCAGCCCTGGCTAGTACTGTATTAACTTTGCTGGCAGCCTCATCAGTTTGTTTCTGGAGTTCTATTTCAAATTTTTCCGTCCACTCAATTTCTATATTTTCAATCTTGTCAGAAAGGTTCCGCACAAGGCTTCGGAGCTGGACATTCTGCTCAACTAATCCATTTATATCCTTAAAGGTCAAAAGCCTTTCAGAAATAAGCTTTTCAGCATCAGAGTCATCATTTAACTGAACAACAGGGAAAGTTGTACCGTCATCAGCAAAATCATGACCCACAGATCCACATCGTAGTTGTACATCTCGGCATTCCTTCAGAAGGACTGTCACCTGTTTCTGGAGATCAACAATTTCCTTATGTGCTATGTTATATTCTCGCTCACGCCTCCTTAAATCAGCCTTCAACTCCTGTATGGTCCTCTCTAAGTTAGCCTGCTCAGAAAGAGAATGCTGCAGTTTTTGGTTTACAACAGAGTATGCTTCCACCAATCTCTCATGTTCCGCTCGCTCATCCAAAATGATGGCAGCTTTCTCCTCTATTTCATACAGGACCCGCTCCAATATTGCTTGGGACTGTTTCCTTCCAAGTTGCTCGTGCCGCAACGCATCAACAGCCTCTTGGTACTTCTCATACATTTTGGCAAGACTCCAACCATCACGTAGAAGTGAAGCTGCCAATGCCGTTCCTGAAACACCTAGGGGAATAGTAGGGACAACCATGCGATTGTCACCAACCGTGTCATTTCCTTCCACTGAATCCACCAATAATCCTGCAGCAGAAGTGCTTAGAGGAAGAAGATTCAGCTCACTAGCTTTCCTACTGGTCTCAACCTCAGCTTCACACTTGTCAAGTTTCTCCTTCAAATAAGCAGCTTCCTTTTTGAGTTCTTCTCTTGCAGATATTTCCTTTTCAAGCCGCTCTTTATAATCATTTTCAACTTGGCTTAAATGGGTTTCCAAAGCTTTTATCACACCCTCAAGCTCTCCAGCCTTTTTGGACCATTCCTCAGAACTCTCCTTGTATAATTCAACAAGCTTAGTAACCGTTGAGATTTCAGCAGAATACCGCTCTTCATTGGCTGCAGCAGTGTCTTTAGACGAACTTAGCTCCCCCTGCAGCGATGTTAGCTTCATGTCAAGTTCCATCACTCTATCCTTGTTCCACTTTAAAGAGCTCAAACTTTCATTCAATTTTCTTTCATAATCTGCAATCTTAGCAGACATCTCTGCCTCAAGTTCACCATGTGCTTTACGCAGCTCAATGAGACTGTTCACCTTGGTTGTCAACTCATCATTAAGCCAAATGTTGTGCCTCTCAATAAGTTCCTTCTCCTCTGAAAGGCGAGTACACGAAGCATGAGACCGGGCCAAGTCTGACTCAATTTCGTTCAATCGAGCTTCCCTCAAAGCAGCCCTGTCAGTCAAGTCGCCAATCTTGTCGAGATAGCTCTTGATCACAGCATTCTTCTCACTAATCTCTAAATCCTTCTGCTCCAACAATTCAATTAACTGCCTCTTTGATTTATGAAACTCGGACGCTTCGGTGGACAACCGCTGGATTTCTCCATCTTTCCCAATCTACAAAAGTTTTAAGGATAAATAATTAAAAAAAAAAAAAAAACTAATCAGAAAAGAAAAGAAAAGCAAAGGGCGAATCAAAGGAGATGGGAAAAGGATGGAATTACGAATTTGAGATGGATTTGGTGCTTGTCGGCTTGAACTTGGGCGAGCTCGGAGAGGCGTTGCTCGAGGGCGGAGTTGATTTGGGAGTTTTGAGATTCAAGCTTGGCGAACTCGGAGGAGAGGGATACAAACTTCTGCTCGAGAAGGGAGCAGGTCTGCTCTGCGGTAATAGCTGATGCATCAGCCTGAGCCTTGACGGTTTCGAGCTGGTTGTAGAGTTCTCTGATGAATGCGTCAGCCTTTTCTGCCACCAGAGAGACATCGTGCGAGCACCGGTCATACTCCTCCTCTGATAGGAACAGCGGCATGACTCTCTCTCTTCTTTTCTTCTTCTTCTTTCAAGCCCTAGACATAACTCTCGCACACGCGAATGTAGTTTCTGATCGGAAACGGAATTGTAACCCTAGTTTCCCTCCGCAACTTTGCACCTATGGGTGCGTTTGGAGTTAGAAATAACTCCAAAAATCTCCAAAAAAACTCCATAAATTTTTAATCATTACTTATTTTTTATCTCACTGCACGCATTACGAACCCATAACTTTTCTTACTTTTTCTTATTTTTTCTCACTTTTTACTACTCCAAACATACAAGGCACTTTACCAATTAATATAATAATTAGTAAAAAATTATAAAAGTTGAAGGAATGTTGAAAAAAATTAAAAAAAAACTAATAAAATTTATTAAAAGTTAAAAAAAAAAAGTTTTGTATTTAGTAAAAAAAAATTAAAAATTAATAACAACTAACTTTTTTCTTAAATTTTTCATTTGAAGAGCCAAATAGCATCTTTGCAAAAGTTCGTAATTTTTTCAATTTTCTAATAATTTCGCAAACGGTACTTTTGCAAAAATTTGTACCCGTTTGCATACCAAATGCTTCCTATGCATGCGGTAAAAGGAAAGCACTATTTTGTCATTTATTAAATTAGTTGATTTTTTTTTTTTTCATGTAATCTTAATTTGATCAAAATATGTTTGAGTCATTTTCTCTTTTGATTATTATTATTATTTTTAAACAATTTTAAACTTTAACTATTTAGGCAGTGTTTGAATTAAAAAAAAAAAATTAGTATAAAAATGACATGTAATAAAATTTGATTAAAAAAAATTAATACCTTTTTATAGTTTTTGGTGTGTTTAACACAACCTTAATCGTTTGATTTTTTTTCTATCTGTCACGCCCCTAACGTAATTTGTCCGGGACGGACGGTATGGGAAAATAGGGACAATTTTAAACAAAATGATATAATATAAAACCTGTGCCA
>JAVXUM010000046.1:15112870-15123997 GCA_035590655.1 Pouteria glomerata
AGCAATAAAGCAATTAACCCCCCCCCCCCCAACCCCCTTCTTTCTACGAAAGCTCATCCTATATACAATTCAGTAGCATCAAGCACAGAAAAAGAATTACTCCATACCAAATTGAACAGCTATTTAATAATATCTTGCAAGCAAACATGATTATTGCTTACAGTCCAAGCACTAGGATAGAATAGAAACCAACCATGAGTTTCACTTTGAGGGAAGACTCATTGAAATCCAAAAGATATCCAAAAGAACACATAAAATGGCATAACTACCGGAATAACTTCTCATTGCTCAAGTTGATATTAGTAGGTAGATACCAATTTAAATTTTATACCTCACATGATGTAAGAGCTCCAGGAATCTAGCTGAACCATCCTCCGGAAGTGCCATTCCGGGAGTGTGTTGCAGCCATCCAATATCATCAGAAGAACCTTTCAAAGTTTTCCAAACTCAAGATATGATACTGAGGGTGCAAGAATGAGTATTAATGCTCTACATAATCCAAACCAGCTGATCAGAAATTTACAACACAACTCATAAGATGTATGATATTGCAAGGATGCCAAGTCCTCCAATAATCAGAAGGCAACATCCCCATGTCTTGGATTCTTCTAATTACCAAACCAGCCAGTTAAACAGTGTGCATTTTACCTATGAAGTTGACCTTGAACCTGAGTGCATATTGCATAACGGAAAGAAATTTTCCAAGAGGCCAATGCTAGCCTCCAAAAAAGTCTCAATAAAAATAATGGGAGCATCAACCTGCAAGCAGATGAGATGGTAAGATAAATAATAGTGAACAAGAATAGGGCTATACATTATGATGTACACTACAACCTACATTCACATTAGAGAAATATCGACAAATATTTAAGGCTGAAATATTGACAAATATTGCACACACTTGCTCGTAATAAAGCATAGCTTAATAAAAAGGAGCATTAACACATTTGAAAAATGAAGGTGATGCCCTGAATAATGCCATTGCTCTCTACAATTTCAAATCTTGAATTTACAGGTAACCTTTTATTGAGTTCTGATGCTATTAGTTCAAGGACTCCAATGCTTACACTAGCGCTGTAAGGTCATGAAGAAGATTAACTGCTGTCAGAAACAAGTCTAGAATTGCTGCAAGTTGAATGTTGTCCAGAAGAAGTGTCCAATTCTTCACAGCATCTACTGATGTCTATGCAGAGAAATTCCTCTGCGTCATTGAGCCGCATGAAGCCATTATATTATATTCCCAACCAAAAAAAAAATCTATATAATCTAAACCAGAATTTCAGTGCATAGTTACAGTCTACAAGGCCACTTGAACAAATATAACATCTCATATTTCAGTTATTGATAACAGGATGCATAGCAGCCACAGCATACCTAAATATAAAATAAATGAATTGTGAACTCACCAACAAAACGAATAAATCTGCCACATACATAAGACATGTAGCTCAAAAGTTGGGCAAAAATGTCATCCATTGACCAGCAAAAACCAAGATGACCAGAAAGAAGGCTTGCACTCCTCAAAGCAATAGAGCAGGCCTGATGAGAGATGAGAGGGCTTATTTTAAGCTTTGAATGCTTAGCTTCCAAATCAAACTGAAATCACTACAAATCAAATGTCAAAAAGAAAAATTTTTATTATAAGTTCTTTTGCAAGGAAAGAAAAGGTCTCGGTGTAGATACAGCCACATGTACACCCTCAAAAAATGCACTCTGACAAGTTTACGGCAATAACAACAGCAAACACAATCTTCATGAAATACGTTGCACTAAAATGAAGCACAGTTTTCCAACCTGATGTAGCTTAAATGGCAAAAATTAAAGACACAATATAAAATGCCTCATATAAAAAATTTAGAACATCAAAAGACAAACCAAACCAAACCAAACTAAGCCTTTTCCCACTAGGTGGGAAAATGCCTCAAAACATTATTTAGTACTCACTGTTGCAACGTTATTAGAAATTTCACCATTTTATATAGCTCTACCATTAGTTCTTCCAAACCTTGGGAAAAAAAAAAAAAAAAATGACTAGCAATTATTTTGATACCTTATGAAAAAACAAGACAGAAAATTCAATCCATGCAAATGCAACTATCTTAAAAAAAAAATTCTCAAGAAATTCCAAAGGGATTGATCCATGGTAGGTTCTTAAAGAAGATTTCATACACACGAAGAAAACACTTATGTCTTCATTCATGAAGAAGAAAGATCATTCATATCTCTCAATATATAACAGCGCTATATCAACCTGCTACCAAATTTCTTTAAGCATGTGAAGGACTAGACAGTTTGGAGACTCTAGACCAAATATGGTGAATGGAGCACTATCTTGCATCCTGTATATTAAAGTCTCTATGGGGCCTCCCAAGAAATAATGATCCATTTTTGTTGACGCACAAGGATTTAAAACCTACAAAATTTGCATTTTCTAGATCTAACCTCCCCTCTTCAAAAAGAAAAAAAAATGTAAAATAGAAAAATAAAGAAAAATAAATGAAAATGTTGACATTATGTTAACACACAGGAGGAGCATAAAGACAAAAATGGCAAACATGGTAATAATATCCTGGCAAGATGCTATGTGAGTACAATATTGTATGCTCTTCAAATTTTCAGGAAAATGGTTTAAATAAGAGCATTTCTACAATGAGAATGGGAATTATCAAAGCATAAACTACCGGCTTAAATAAAGTCCACAACTAAAATGATAATCCATTGACAAACATCTTCATTTCTACAATTTATCAGGAAAAGAATGAAAAAAACACTGAATGGAAGGAGAAAAATCAAATACAAGAAATAACAGCCAATACCCAGATGAAAAGGAAACAAAATTCAGAGAGAGACAGAGAGAGAGACAGAATTTCAATGAAATGAAATGGTAAATGTTTTCAAATTTTGATAACAAATTCAGAGCAAAGCAATCTTTCCTTGGTGGTTAATTCGTTGCTTAGATAGTATGCATTAACATATTCATTCAAGTCCATATTTCATCCAGAATTACAAGTCAAAACAGTGAAGTAAACGTATAAATGAAATTCTATCAAATACCCATAAAACAACGCCAGCTAGAGCTCCGGAAAAACACTAAAGCTTTTCTAATTTTTTTGGGTAAATACAGCCCAATACACACTAAATACGTAAATACTAATAACCAGCTTGCAGGAGACTAACACAAAGTCCAAAATTCGGAGCATGCAACTAAAGGTAACGATTCAGATCTGCAAAACCCAGAAACAGATTGCAATTCAGAATCAAAATAATCACAAATTTATAGAAAGGAGTAAGACGAGGGAAAATCTACACACACCCATTCCCAATGACAGCATGAAATTTACAGACATAATAAAGAACATACAGTTATATTTATATATATGTGAATAGATATAAATATATATATATATAGGCATATATGTAATAGATGCATGTGTGCGTACTGTAAATATGAACCGAATGAAAGGATGGTCGGCAAATAAAGAATGAAGCACAACCGACGGGGACGAAGCAGGTGATAGTTCATGGCCCCACCTGAAATCATTCTACCGATGCAATCTAAACGCACGAATCACAGATTAAAACAATTTTTTTTCCAGATTCTCTTTTGCTTAAAAAGCTCTTCAATTTAGCGATGCAATCCAAACATCCAAATCAAAAATCAGAACAACCGAGAGAATTTTTAGATTCTCTGTTGCTTAAAAAGCCTTCCGAAAATTGTAAATTGGCCCCCAATATGGTGTAAAAGGGTCGAGCTCGGCCCTGCCTGCCCTAGAATTTCGACCGACCCAACCTAAGTCTACCCACCCTTACCGACCCTTTTGTCTTCTCGGGTCAGGTCGAGTTAGGCCAAGATCAAAAATATCCACCCCTAATCTGTCTCAGTTGACACAGCTTATTTTTTAATATTTTTTATATATGTTTTAAAATATTTTTAATTTTTTTAGTGAATAAATATAAAATAAAACTTAACCAAACACATTAAAATAAATATTGACAAAAATTAAAATTTATTAAACAATAAAGAATTACATAATTAACACTAAATTTAAAATTACAATTCACAAATGTAGAATAAAAAAAAAAAAGCAAATGATAGAGTAATAAATTGGTGCATTATTACACGTCTTATACATTCTAACTAGGTTGGTACCTATAAGATTGACTATCATTTGCAGATATTACTCTATTTATATATCGTTATCATTCATCACTAGATCCACTAGTATGTTCTTCTCTTTTACCTAGATACATTGCATCAAAGTCAAGAGTAAATTGTTCTTTTTCAGCATCTTCTAGTCGTCTATTTTTGGCGAGATACAATCTGGTAAACACATTAAGACTTCTACTGTTGGAGGGGATTCAATCTCTAGATCTTAATCTTAGTTAGTTTTTGCATGTTTTTAGCCGTTGTACATTTTTTTTTCCTTATCTTTATTGAATCATATTTCATTCTTTAATTTTTTATTCCTTGGTTTCATATTTATCAATTTCATGACAAAACGGGAGGAAAAGAGTTCGATCATATTATTTTAAGCTTTATGCTTTTTCAAAATATTTTATTTTAAATGATATGCAGGCTTAAATAGGAACATTAATTAAAAGAGAGTTCACAAATTCACATATAAAGGAGGAGTTTAACTTGATTAAGTTTAAATATGAAAATATTGTAATTTTTTTAAATTGTATATATGAGTATTATTTTGTCATAAAATTGGTAAAGAAGGAAATTATAAGGTTTATTTTGTAATTGATAAATTAGTGAATTAAACAATAATTTTAAATTTGTCAAAGTTATAGGCTTGAAAATTTTTTAGAAAGTTTCCTAATACTGAAAAAAGTTAAAAATATTTTAAAGAAAGTTTTCTAATATTCAAGAATGTTGAAAACTTTCCTAAAAAGAATTTAGAAATAGAAACTATACAATCTTATAATATTCTAAAATGTTTACTGGTTAATTAATTATAAATTTTAATTCTAGAATGTTTAAAGGTCAATTGATTATAAATTTTAGTTGTATATATACTCAATTTACACTATGTATGTCTCAAATTTTCCTTTCAAATTTTATTTTATTTTCTTAGTATCTAATAAGAAATTAAAATAATTTTTTTAATCTTTTTCTTGAAAAAGGGTACATCATGGATTCATGATCATTTATATATTACAGATTATTTTTTGTATTTTATGAGTGTCAATGAAAAAGTGTAAAAAAATAATATTGCAAGGAATATAAGTATCGACGCATACCAACTAAGAAAAGTTTAAAAGAAATATATATTTAAATTTCATGAAAACAATGCATTAAAAAATATATGAATGTATACGAAAATTAAAAGTTATGTATAAATATGCGGATGTATTTTCAAGTTGATAGAATATTAATTACATATATAAAACTCACACAATTTACCATGCATGTGATGTTAAATTATCGAAAAATTGTACTTTTTAATATGTAAATCTATATTTTAAAAAAATTAAAGCAACAATAATTACTATATTTACAAAAATCTTGTGTATTACACAGGTCAACACTAATATATAAAAAAATTATGTAATTGCCTTCTTCTCTCTTGTTTCAAATTTTAAGGGCATCCTTAGTTCCTCTTCATTTTATTTTCTATTTTTACAAATTTTGTTTAGTCTAGGAATTCTTAAAAACATTACAAATTTGTTAAATAAAGTTTTTAATATTTTTTGATTAATCAAATTAAATCTAAGAAGCTATACAAGCTCACAACGCATGAAATAGAAAAGTTCAAACTAAAATTAGGAAACAAAATAACATGAAATTTAAAAAATAAGATAACTACTAAAATTGAAAAAGCACTAATTTCATTAACAAGTTAAATATAATATTCTAAAAAGATATTTAGAAATATAATAAATATTTTAAAACTAATTCTAAATAAATAAATAAATGAATATTAAATAATATTTTTTAACAAATACCCAAAATTAAGATAGGAAACAAATTTAAAGAAAACATATCTATAATTGGACTCTAAATTGTATCTGACTTTGTTTGAAAGAACTTTATACTAACATGGAAAATCCTAGTCCTACTCAGATTCCATCATACATGAAAATCATGAGCTATAAATTCAACAGGAATACTAACATTCTTTTTCACTTCTTTCTTTTTACAATCTTCTCTCTCGTTAGGCACAATTCAAAGTCGTCAAGGAAATGTATGTTTTCTCATCCATTATTGTTTAATCCTATTTATTAATTAGTAGTTGTAATTTTTTTACGTAAAAATTATTGTTCTTTTCTGAAGTGTCCAATTTAGTTTTGAATTTAGTTACTTGAAAGTCACAGTCCCTCCTATTTCATAAAATTTTGTTATTATTATAGACAATAATTAAATTTCTACTCATGTAATGCATAAGTTTAGAGTTATATAAAACTGTATAAAATTGTAAAAATTAATATTTTATATTTTATAAAATAAATAAAAAATTTAAATTTTATAATTTATATTTATAAAAATTTATAAAATTATATATATATATATATTTAATTCCGAACGATACAATATTTGATATGGTAACCAGGAGATGAAGCAAGGGTTAACGGGCTGAAGTGCCAAAAATAAAAAAAAAAAACTTAAGCAGTTGACGTGTTGCATATTAATCGTTAAGATTTTTCTTAAAATGATTTAACGGTTTTAATTTAATTTTAATTAAAATTATTTTTTCAATTAAAACTTAATTCCAAAAAAAAAAAAAAAAGTTTGCCCAGCCTAACTACTCTGTCGGAATCGTCCGTCAGACGCGCCCGACCAACTTCTCCGACGAGACTCACCGTCCAGTGTACCTCTGCGTGAGGTGGAGGGACTCCGGGAAGCGGGATGCTAGCAAACTTTTCAATTCCGTCTTTCTCTTTCTTTTTTTCTTTTTTTCCTACCATTTTAGGATTTGTAGGGAACTTTTACAATTCCTATTTGGATTTGGGTTTCGATTTTGGACCCAAAATCCAACGAATACAGAATACAAAAGCAATCAAATCAACCAATTTTTTTTTCTGCGCGTGTGAATCGAAAGAGAATTTGGCTGGGGTCTGGCTGAGAACTTCATGAGAATCAGACGAAAATTTTTAAAAATTATTTATTTTTATTTTATTATACAAATTACAAATTCACAGACTTTGATTTTTATTGTAGACAAAAATTGAATCCCTGTTCCTACAGTTCATAGTATTTGGTACATCGTTAACTCTATATACACACTTGTTTTATAGTTGAAGCTTTAAGTACATGTATATTATAATTGTGCTAGATATTGTGACTAAAATAAGAAAATTTTCAGGGAGCTTGGATATCTGGAGAAAATATAATCAAGAACTGAGACAGACTCATCAAGAAAATAGATATGAAGCAGAATTTAGAGCAAAGAAACAACTATGAAACATGGGTTAATAATAATATCCCAGAGGAACTCTCAAATGAAATCACTGCGGCGTCCATTCTTCTTGATATAAAATCTAAGGAATTGGATAGAGAAATTGGCCAGAATTTGGAACAAATGAAAGGAGATTTTTTGGGTAACTTACCATTAATCTACTTAGATGCCCCAATGGCACCAATTCGTCTGGGAAGCTCACAAGTCATCAATGGAGGCACAAGAACCAATTGTGAACAAGAAAAATCAGCGTTTTTGGAGGGCAAAAAGGATGTGACTTTAGGACAAACGATGGATGGGTTTCAAATTCCCGAGTTTCTGCTAGTTGATAAGGAGTTTTCAATGAATGATGATCAGAGTAGAATGGAAAACAAGATTTTTGGTAAATTACCAATCAACAAGGATGCTCAAAGGGTCTCAATTCGCCTAGAAATCTCACAAAGTATATACGGAGGTGCAAGCACCAGCCAAAAACAACAAAAATTACCATATTTCGAGAGCAAAAGGAATGGGACATTAGGACAGAATTCCAAAATGGTCGAACCTTGTCCAAAAACTTCACAAATCATTGATGGAGGCATTCATGAGCACAAGGTCGAAAGGTATCAAACAGTTGACAATTACTGATGTGAAGGACGATCAGAGTAGAGTATCTTTACCCGGTGACATAGTTCGAAAATATTTGATGCCACTATTATATCCAGAGGAGGAGAAGGTTTTCATTGTTCATGGAATTGAAGTAACAACTTATGATTTGAATGGGAATGAGTACCCAATGACATTCAAGTTTTGGGCATCTAAATTTAATGTTCTCACCTCTGGATGGAAGAAGTTCTGCCACGACAAGGAACTTATTGCTCATGAAGATTGGATCACTATCTGGATGTTTCACCATAGACGAACTCGAAAGCTTTGTTTTGTTGTCCTCTCCCGAAGGTTTTCTATCTCTGAGTTGTTCTTGGTCAAGATTATGAAAGAAACAGAAAAGGAAGAAAAGCAATCAAGAAACACAACTAAAAGGCTAAAAATAAAACACGAAGATTAAAAGCATAGCTCATAAACTAGTTAATTTTTTTTTTCTTCATACGTATATATGTGTGTACATAATACGAAGATTGCAAATGTTTTGATTGTTTTATTGGTTTCTTATCCTGAATCCAATATTAAAAAATTCTTATATTAAATTATATGATTGATAGGTTTTTCTATTCTTATTTTTCTTTTTTTTTTTTTTTTTTTTTTTGTGATTGTTAATATACGTCTTGTTATTAATTTTGATCTCATAGAAATTCATCAATCATTCGTTTGATGTTAGTATTATATATATATATGTATACACAATGACGAATTTAGAGGGATTGTTTTAAAATTTTGAATTTTTTTTTTTTTTTTTGAGATGTAATGTAATTTTAGCAAAAATTTAAGGCTTCTCTCCTTTTACCAATTTCTAATTGCTGCCATTATTTCAACTAATAATTTAGCATTTTTGTTAAATATAATTACTTTGAATTAAATTTTTAATTTTTAATAAATGTTTAGTATTGGATGCTAAAAACGTAATGATGAAACAAAACTACTCTCTGTTCCACTACTCCCTCTTTTATATTCATCTTCTCTCTCTTTCTCTCTCACACTTCCTCACTACCAAAATACCAAAGAACTTACAGTTAGGTGTAAAAGAACATGGGTGGGTTTTAAGTTTCATTAAAAAGTAATAAATTAACAAGACTCCCCCAAGCCTACTCATCGTGACACACGGATTTGGGGGATTAACGGTTAATTGAATGAACTCCAAGTGCAACTGAAGTTTAATAATTGATTTCATTAAATGCCAAGTGTCCAAATAATTGTATCTAATTTGTAAAATCAAATTTTATCTCGTATTGTGTCCCACAGGTCAAGTGAAGATAATTAACTCACTTATTTAGGTCGACTAGAATACGCCTAACGTGTTATAATAGAAAAATTGGATGGGAGTGTGTTTGTGTCTAATTTAATTTCAATTGAGCTTATAAGTTCCAAATTTCTATATGAAATAATATAAATAAATTCAAACATACTCATCATATAATATTATATAATTTAAATACCAATTAATTTGAAAAATAAAATTCTATTTAATTTTGTATTAGACTAAATTAAATTAAAAAATTACAAAAATAAAAATTCAAGGGGTTACATACATAAGTGGTGTATCAAAAAAGGGTCTTTGATTTATCAAAATTTATTAATTTTTATCATTTTTTTAATTTTTTCAATCAAATTTTAACATATATCATTTTTACATCAACTGTTTGTACTTTTTTTTTTTTTTTTACTCTTTTGTCATTCAAACACCGCCTGAATAAAGGAGCTCTCTTTGGGCCCATTTGGTAATGATGTTATTTTCTTTTTATATTTTGTATTTTTTGTTTTCAAGTATTTTTTTCCTAAAATAAAAACTGAAACAGCATTTAAAAATTTAATTTTTTTATGATTATTAAATTTTTATTTTTAGAAAATATTTAATTTTATTATTTTTAAAAAATTAATTCAATTTATTAAAATATATTTTATATTAATTTAACTTACTTTAAGTAAGTAGAATAATTAAATTAATCAATTAAACTATTTATTAAAAATTATTTAATTCAACAAATATAAAATATAATAAAATATATTTTGATTATATTATTTATCAAAAAAATTGAATGAAATATAATTATTATATTATTTAACTCAGTAAATATAAAATACATTAATTATAATTTAATTATATTATTTATTAAAAAATTAATAAAATATATTTCATATTAAATAAATAATTAAATGAGATTAATTATTATGTTAAGTTATTTAATTTAATATTAATTAATTTAATTATTTATTAAAATAATTTAACAAAATTTAATTTATAAGAATTAAATTAATTATAAATAATTTAATTTGATTATAATATTTATTTAAAATATTTTAATAATAATTAATCATTAAATTAAATGTATTATTAAATTAAATTAATTTAATTTCCAAATTAAATTAAATTAATTAATTTAGTTTTATTATTCATAAAAGTAATTTAATAATATGTATATTTAATTTAATTTAATAATTAATCTAATTTAATTATTTATTAAAAATAAATATTTTATATAAATTAAATTAATTATGATATTTATTTAAATTAATTTAATAATAATGAATTATTAATTAAATTAAATTAATTATTATATTAAATTAAATTTGTTATTAAATTAAATTTAATTAGTCAATTCAGTTTTATTATTTGTTAAAAATAATTTATTAATTTCTATTATAGATTAATTTATATAATTAACTTAAATACTAAATTTAATTATATTATTCATGAAAATAATTTATTGTAATATGATATAACAAAAATGGACAAATAAAGTGAAAATAAAGTGAAAATACTTTTTTGCTGTTTGAATTTTTCTGTTTAAGTTTATATTTTTTTAAAAATAAAAAAATATAAATTGATTTAACAAATATATTTCTGTAGCAAGTTTATAAAATTTTCAAAACGAAAGCAGAAAAATAGAAAATAAAAACATTATCAAACAAGGCCTTTGAAAACTATTTTTGCATTGGATTCTCTAACGTTTTCCTCGAAGATATAAATTTTTGCATGTCACGCCTCTAACTTATGTCACGCCCCTAACATAAATTGTCCGGGACGGACGGTATGGGAAATAGGGACAATTAAAACCAAAATATAAAACCT
>JAVXUM010000046.1:15149280-15162731 GCA_035590655.1 Pouteria glomerata
AGTGAATCAATGGAGACCAACTTTTGAGTCTTTAGAGCTGCCCACAGTCAAACCAGTGTCATCTTTTGACCAGCCACTAAAACTTGAAAGAAAACCTTTGCCTAGTGACTTGAAATATGTATTTTTGGGTGAGAGAGACCTTTAAATCTAAACTAAAAATTAAAATAAAAATAAAATCAAAATCAAAATTTTGCAAAAATTTTGTTCAATTTTTTTATTTTTTTTTCACATTTACAGTATTTGTAAAGATCAAATTCTAATTCAACATTTCAGAACCTTTTCAACTAATTCAAACATAATAATTCCACTCAAATCAACACATTCCATCAAACATAAACCAAGCATCATTCATTTCACCAACTGTTCCCCCCCAAATAAAATCATGCATTGTCCTCAATGTATCACCTGTATAACTCATAAAGATTGTTGAGAAATAACATACCTGGAATAAGGCCTAATTGATCAAAATGTATTGAAAACTTAATGTCCAATTGCTGTGACCAATTCCCCCCAACTGATTCAAGGCTTAAAATTGACAAATACAATAAAAAGAGGTTAAAAACAAATTTGAACTATGCTCATACCTCTTAATTCATACCATCTCAGTTCAATTACTGCAAAACAACCAAGCAAAGGTTAATTTGAGATAAAGTAACAGATTTTTAACAGAATTCAACCATAAACTAGATTTGAATAGGGTTCTTTGCTAAATTTATGCAACTTAATTGTTGAATTGCTAAATTGAACAGAATTTAACAAAATTGCTACAACTTGTAAACTGAATTAATTTTTTTTTTTTTAAGAAACTGAAAAACAAGAAAGAAAAAACAAAATAAAAAAAAAAAAAAATTAAGAAACATATATTACTAAAGTACAATGATCAGAGTCCTTCAACCATCATTTACTGTTTGGGGGATCCTCAAGATCCCAACTCTCAATTTCAGCTACAAAATTCTCATGATATGCTAAGTCTTTGTCCATTCACTCTAAAGACATTCCCTGAAGTGGAATTCTCAATGTCCACTGCTCCAAATTCAGTGATGTCCTTAATCACATAAGAACTAGTCTACCTTGATTTCAATTTTTCAGGAAACAAATGCAGCTTAGAGTCATAAAGCAAAACTCTTTGTCCCACAACTAACTCACTTCTGTTGATGTGTGAATCATGCCATTTTTTCACTCTATCCTTGGAAATTTTGGCATTCTCAAATGCATCATTTCTGATTTCTTCTAATTCACTCAACTGCAGTTTCCTTTGAATTCCAGATTCAGTAATGTTTTCATTGAAATGCTTCACTGCCCAGTAAGCTTTATGCTCCAACTCTACAGGTAAGTGGTAAGGTTTCCTACACACTAACTTATAAGGAGACATGCCTAGGATAGTCTTGTATGCAGTCCTATAAGCCCAGAGTGCATCCATTAACTTCAAAGACCAATCTTTCTAGTTGGGTTCACTATTTTTTCAATGACTCTTTTGATCTCCCCATTGGCAAGTTCAACTTGACCATTTGTTTGGGGATGGTATGATGTTCCAACCTTGTGCAACACCCCATACTTTTTCACCAAAAGACCAATATGTCTATTGCAAAAATGTGTCCCCCTATCACTTATCATTGCTCTGGGCATGCCAAATCTAGAGAACACATTCTCTTTCAAGAATTTAATCACCACTCTATGGTCATTGGTCCTAGTTGGGATAGCCTCCACCCACTTCGAAACATAATCCACAGCCACTAAGATATACTCTTAGCCAAAGGAGTTCACAAATGGTCCTATGAGATCCATTCCCCAACAATCAAAAACATCAAGTACATAAAATGGAATAAAGGAGCATCATATTCCTCTTTGTGAGACTACCAAGTCTTTGACACCTATCACAAGTGACACAAAAGTCATACACATCTCTAAACATTGTGGGCCAATACAAACCACATTGCAAGATCTTGGCCACAGTCTTCCTAGCAGAAAAGTGTCCTCCACAAGCTAATGTGTGACAAAACTTGATAACACTTTGGACTTCATTTTCAGGTGTGCACTTCCTAATGACCTGATCTGGACAATACTTATACAAATATGGATCATCCCAGAAAATGTGTCTCACATTCCTAAAGAATATCCTCTTATCCAACAAAGTCCAATGAGGGAGCACAAATCCTGAAGCTAAGTAATTGGCTATGTCTGCAAACCAAGGTACCTCAGAAGAATCAACTTGGAACAACTGCTCATCTGGAAAAATCTCATTAATGGGAGAATCAATAGATGCTAAATCCTGATGTGGGAGTCTAAAAAGATGCTCAACAACTACATTTTCAACCCCCTTCTTATCCTTAATCTCTAAGTCAAATTCTTAAAGCAAAAGGATCCACCTAATGAGTCTAGGCTTAGCATCAGATTTAGTTAAAAGGTGTTTCAATGCAGCATGATCAGTGTAGACTGTGACATGAGAACCAACAAGGTATGATCTAAACTTATCCAATCTATATACTACTGCAAATAACTCTTTCTTAATAGTTGTGTAATTCTTTTGTGCATCACTGAGATTTACTAGCATAGTACAACACAAATGACTTCTTGTTTCTCCTCTGGCCTAGTATTGCACCAATGGCATAATCACTAGCATCACACATGATTTCAAATGGTAAACTCCAATCTGGTGGCTGCATTATGGGAGTTGAAGTGAGAAAGACTTTAAGTTTTTCAAATGAGGCCTGACATGATGGGGTCCAATCAAATGAGACATCATGGGATAAAAGATTACATAAAGGTCTTGATATGGCACTAAATGATGCAATGAACCTCCTATAGAAACCTGCATGACCTAAAAATGATCTGACATCTTTGACACATCTAGGGGTGGGAAGTTTCTGGATGATCTCCACTTTGGCTTTATCTACTTCTATCCCCCTAGAAGACACAATGTGACCTAGAACAATGCCATGAGTCACCATGAAGTGACATTTCTCCCAATTCAAAACGAAGTTTTTCCCTTCACATCTAGTCAACACTTTCTCCAAATTTTCTAGACATATGCTAAAGTCTCTCCCATATACTGAAAAATCATCCATAAACACTTCAAGGAATTTCTCTACAAAATCACTAAATAAGCTCATAATGCATCTCTGAAAAGTTGCAGAAGCATTGCAAAGACCAAAAGGCATGCGTCTATATGCAAATGTACCAAATGGACATGTAAATGTGGTCTTCTCCTAATCCTCTAATGCAATCTCAATCTGATTATATCCAGAGTATCCATCCAAGAAACAGTAAAATGCCTGTCCTGCCACTATTTCCAAAACCTGATCTAGGAATGGAAGAGGGAAATGGTCTTTCCTTATTACTGCATTCAACTTCCTATAATCTATACATATACGCCATTTTGTTTGAATGCGCATGGGAATCAATTCATCTTGCTCATTTTTCACCACAGTCACTCCTGATTTTTTAGGCACCACTTGAGTTGGACTAACCAATTTAGAATCTGAAATAGGGTAGATAATTCCAGCATCCAATAGCTTAATTACCTCTTCTCTAACCACTTCTTTCATGTTTGGGTTAAGTCTTCTTTGCATTTTGCCTAATAGGCTTAGCATCATCCTCAAAAAATATCCTATGTGTGCAAATCAGTGGACTAATTCCCTGCAGGTCTACTATGGTCCAGTCCAAAGCTCTTTTATGCTTCTTTAAGACATCAACAAGTCTATTTTCTTGGTCCAAACTCAACTGAGATGAAATAACAGCTGGATAAGATTCTCCCTCACCCAAAAACACATATTTCAAGTCACTTGGCAAAGGTTTTCTTTCAGGTGTTGGTGGCTGGTCAAAAGATGATTTAGGCTTGACTATTGGCAGCTCTAAAGGTTCAAAAGTAGGTCTCCACTAATTCACTGACAGCACACAATTTTTTTTTTCTTTCAATTCTCCTTCACAAAAACTCTCTAAACCACAATCAACTAAAAAGTCTACTTGTCCACTGGTCACTAGAGCTTTCTCCAAAGGATCATCAAAATACTCTCTCTCAAAATGCTCTTAAGTGATTGTTTGAATCAAACCAACTTCCTCACATTCCTCATGATCACTCGGCTGTTTGGTCACTTTGAAAATGTTCTTCTCAATGGTCATGTTTCCAAAGGAAAATTTGATGACTCCGGTTCTACAATTGATCAAGGCATTTGAGGTGGTTAAAAATGGTCTCCCTAGAATGACAGGGACAGCTGGTTGGTTCCCTTGTATGGGCTGAATGTCTAGCACTATAAAGTCAACTGGAAAGTAAAAATGGTCCACTTGAATCAAGACATCCTCAACAACACCCTTAGGGACTTTGACAGATCTATCAGCTAGCTGGAGTGTCACTCTAGTAGGTCTAAGTTCTCCTAACCCAAGCTGTGTGTAAACAGAAAATAGTAAGAGATTGACACTTGCACCCAAATCCAACAAAACTTGGTCTACCCTTTTATCACCAATGATGCATGCAATTGTTGGACACCCCGGATCTTTATATTTTGGTGGGGTTTTGAATTGCAAAATAGAGCTTACTTGTTCAGTTAAAAATACTTTTTTTTGACATTCATTTTTCTTTTCACAGTACACAGATCTTTCAAAAACTTCCCATAAGATGGGTTTTGTTTAATGGCATCAAGCAAAGAAATATTGATTCTGACTTGTTTAAAAATCTCATAAATATCAGAATTCAAATTCTCTTTCTTACTCTTGTTCAATCTTTGAGGAAAATGAACTTTTAGAACAAATTCAGATCTGTCCAATTTTGTTTATTTTGAAATCTTTTCATTTTTAGAAGCTTTTTCACTCTTTCCAAACTGTTTTTCCTCCAAAACTTCAGTTTTATTTTCAGAAAACTCATTTTTATTCTCAGAATTTACCTGCTCTTTTTTCTGCATTCTGATTTCCTGCTCTTCATTGTTTAGTTCCTATTTTTCTGCAGATTCTTTGCTACTGTCCAGCTGTTCATGCTCAGCTTCTTTTTCCTTTTTCTTCAAATCTTCCTCATTTTCTTCCGGTGGTGGAATGTAATCTGGTTTCACAATCTGTTTTCCACTTCTTAAGGTTAATACAGATTGCACATGCTCCAAATCTCCATTTGCAGCAAAAGATGATGACTCACCAAAGTGCACCTGACTTGTGGGATTTGGTTTGGGTTGAGATAGAAGTTTTCCAGGTTCTCTTAAAGTCAAAGCTTGAGTGAGCTTAGATAGTTGACTTCGAATGTCTTCCATGGCTCTATTTGTCTGCTCTTGGAACCTTGAATTTTGATTGTTGGTTCCCATTTGTCCTTGCATGAATTGTTGCAAGGTGTCTTCCAAGGATCTCTTGTGAGGTGGCTGATAAGCATTGATGTTCTGTTGGGGTTAAAAAGATTGGGAAGGAAATGGTTGAGGTTGAAATGACTGTTGAGGCTGGTATTGTTGGTTTTATGCTTCAGCTTTCCAAGATATATTCGGATGGTTCCTATACCCAGGATTGTAGGTATTCGAATATGGATTATTCCCTTGACCATAGGTGTTTCCTTGATTTGAATTAAAAGGCCTTCCAACTGGTGTGGGATTTACTTGACCATAAAGAACTTCTTTGAAAGCTGGAAGTGTAGGACACTCATCTGCCTTGTGATCTGAAGTTTCACACAGCAAACACTTCACTTCATTTTCCTTCAATGGTTGCTTCTTTTGCTCCATCAATTCAACTTTTATTGAAAGTGCAGCCAACCTAGCTCCAAGATCATCAGTCTCCCTAAACTGAAACTTGCCTCTAGCACTTGAACTCTCAGAAAATTCAGAAAAAGATGGGGAAACTACTTCCTACTGCTAAGTATTTTTAGCAAGTGAATCAAAGAAATGCAAAGTTTCTTCAGCAGTTTTGTCATAGAATTCACCATTGCACATTGTTGTAACAAGCATTTTCAGATTTGGAGTTAATGCATTATGAAAGAAATTCACAATTCTCCAAGACTCGAAACCATGATGAGGACAAGCTCGCAACAATTCCCTAAACCTTTCCCATGCTTGTGTAAATGTTTCATTAGCTTACACACAAAATTCATGATTTGTTGTTGACGAATCACTATCCTATTTGCAGGAAAACACTTATTTAAAAATTTAGTTTGCATCTCTCTCCAAGTTCTTATTAATCTAGGCTCAAGTGAATTCAAACCATATTTTTGCTTTGCCTTTTAATGAGAATGAAAACAATTTAAAACGAACCATATCCTCATTAGCATTTCTATCTATGGAAGTTTCACAAACATCTTCAAATTCTTTCATATGCATATAAGGATTTTCTGAGTCTACGCCATGAAAAGTGGGTAAAAGCTGAATTATACCATGTTTAAAATGAAAATTCTGATGCCCATTTGGAATCACAATACAAGATGGTGTGGTTTGTCTAGCTAGATGAAGGTATTCCTGGAGAGGTCTAACTATAATTTGATCATTTTTATCATTCTCTCCTTGAACACTTCCTTTCGGCAAATCAGGTGGTATTGAAAGGTCCATATTTGCAACAGATGATTCAGATGAAGTGTTTAGTGAAATGATTTTAATCAATTCAGCAAGAGATGATGAATTATGTAGCTCAGAATTAGTTCTAACAAGCCTACCAGACCTTAAAAGCATACACAGAAATTCAGATTTGCAATGAATCTAACCTAACCTCCAAACTTCACAATTTATCCACCAATTCATAGAGAAAAAATAGCCTTAAACTCCTCTAACAGATTGCAGCAAATGAGTGTAGAATTTTAGAGATTAGATGCAGGAATTCTATCACTAAAACTAACAACTAATAACTATAAAAATAAAAACAAAGATGAAAAAAAGTTACCCAACAAAGTGAGCAGCTCTGTAGTTGAAGATGATGGTGAGAAGTGCTGCCAACTACTCCACAGATTCAAGACACCATTGCTTATCAAAGATCCCCGGCAACGGTGCCAATATTCTGCTTGTTCTGCTCAATTACTTCACCTTTAAATGCAAACTCAAAATTAAATATATTGAGTGAAGAAAATCAAGAGAACTTCCCCCAAGTGCAAGGTATAGTTGGAGCAAAATTAAATCGATAAGTGCTAGGTCATCTCCACAATGATCTAAGCTGCAATGCTAATGAATGATTCCAATGAAAGAGATGGGCAAAGAACACTACTCACATGAATGAAAAAACAGTAATTAAAATCTGGTTTAAGAACATTGTTATTTTTGAAGAAATTCTTGGAAATGAAAAGTATATTTAACTACACTTGATATTGAAAAATGGGGCAAGACAAGTTCAATCCCAATCCAAGTCAAACTCTAATGCCAAGAGTTTGCAAATTGTCAATTCAATTTGTAATGATATTTGGAGAAAATCAATTTCAATTGGAATAAACTATAGACCAAACACTTTATGAGCATAACATATCTTAAGAACAATAAGTATTCTAAGTCTAGCAACCCACATACATGAATGCAATGAGAGTTCTAATTTAAGCAATACTTATGAGCTTATAGATAAAATATACAAATCAATGTGGATCGAGTCTTCTTTCAATGATTTCTAAAGTAATCAATAACAAATTGAATTGATAATCAGAGAACTCAAAATATATCCATGAAGCTTGGCATCTTGAGATTCACCAGAAAGGAAATTGCCCTTGCTTTGGCGCAAGAAGAACTTAGCCAAACATATTTAAGAAATTAAAACTGAAACTGAAATCTGAATGGAAAGATATTAAAATCTGAAAAATGAACTCTCTTCCAAATTGAAATCTAATTACAAGAGTGTTTTTGAATTGAAAAATGCAATTGAAAACTTAAAACTCAGATCTAAAATCTGTATTTATAGCAGAAAACTATGAAAAAAATAAAACAGAGCTCTCTACTCTCATTTCTCTCTCTACAATCGTGGTTCTTCTCTTTCTCCTCGTGGTGTATCCTATTGCTAGTCCACTATCCATCATCTTAACCGAAATATGATTCTTTTTCTCTATTTACAGGTTTGCCCTTCCCCAATGTTGAATCCTCATTACATGATAAGGTAGGGTCACGTGGAATCTGTTACAGAATTATAATCCAGTATTCGAATGTGTCTGAAGACTGTATTCGAATATGCTTTTCTGTCCAGAAATTTTAAACTATCGACTATATTCGAATATGAAATTTGCCTATTCAAATATGATCCCCTATTTCCAGATTGCACTTCAAAAGTTGACCTGCTGCCAATTGCTCTTCATTGTCTCCAACACTTTGTTCCTCCAAATGATTCATTTTCCTATCTTTTGTGAACAAAATTCATATGTGCTCCAAGTTTAAGTAATGGAAAAATTTCTGCACAAAGCATATATTTAATATCACTTGTATGCTCTATATGATGTATTCAAATAAGAAAATGAGTAATATTTAAAGCTCAATCAGTCATGTGACAAAATTTTCAACCCTCCATATTATTATTTGTGATGGTAAAACTTATCCATTGGGTCATTATTGACATTAATCGTAAGCTATGGTGTTGTAGAATACTAACGATACTTTGATGTATAGAATGTTTCCATCAAGCTTGGGAGATATAGCTTTGCAATTTTTCTAGCATCTCTCTGTGGGATTAATAGATAGCTAGGGATGGTTGACTGAGGAGCTTGTTATCAAATTTATGGAAAATATCAAACAACGAAAGGCAGCAGATATGCTACATATCATGAAGAAAATAAACAATAAAAACTTAAGGGTGTATACTAAGTGACATGTTGAGACATCTAATAAATTTAAGGAATGCACCGAATAGTTAACAGTAATGTCTTTTAAATTAGGACTAGCCAATACTAATAGGCTATGTCATTGGCAATGGAAGAAGACTATTTGTTGATCACATTATTTAATTGTGAAAATTATATGGTGCAACGTACCTATGGTGATGCCTTCGTGATTATGTTAGGAATATTAGATTGTAAAGTATAGAAAATCTTTATGGACTCTAGTAAAGATAATGTTTGTGCACTTATTGCAAAAGCTTGGACTGAAACCTAAATATCTACTTCTTGCAAATTATCCACTAATTGGATTCAATGCCTCCCTAATATGGCCCTTATGGAGAGTTATATTGCTTGTTTATGCAAGACTAATAAGAAAATGTGTATAGTTTACAGTGGTAGATTACCCATCTTCTTATAATGCCATTGTTAGGAGGATCTGGTTGTATTATTTATAGGCAATTCCTTCTACTTTCCATCAATTTCTCAAAGTTTCATATGGGAAAGGATAATTGAAATAAAGGAAGAATAAATAGCGTCCAAACAATATTTTGAAGTAGGCTTGAAATCCAAAGTTATATCTAATCAAGTATAATTAAAGACAGGTTTTTCTTGCTTGTTTTTGAAATAAACCAGGATGAGAATGCAAAATTGAAAGATATGTTGATGAGGAATGTCGGGGCATTCACATAAACCCCTTATGAGATTATAATAATTCATCTTGAAGTTATGAATCATAGGGTGAATACTAACCAAGGGATGAAGCCTGTTATACTAAAGCCTAAAAACTTACTTTATAGTATACTTAGGCTATTATAGAAGAAATTGATAGATTGTTTGAACTGAAGTACTACAAGAAGTGTTTTATCCTAAATGGCAAACCATTACTATGGTAGTAAAGAAGAATAATGAGAAATAGATGGTTTATGTAAACTTCATTGATCTTAATAAAGTATGTTCTAAAGATCATTTACTTGTAACTTAGATTGATTAACTGGTAGATATTGCATTTGGACGTGTGTGATTGTCATTCATGGATGCTTATGGGGGTATCGTTAGATCTCCATGCACTAACTAGATAAGTAAAAAACCTCTATACCAAAAGGAATATATTGCTATATATTGATGACCTTTAGACTCAAGAATGGTAGAACAAATTATCAACACTTATTGGCAAAAATGTTCAAACAAGAGTTGGGAAAAACCATAAACTGCACATTAATGATATGGTGGTAAAGAGTAAATAAGTTGAAGATTATTTACAAGATTTGGAGAGTTTATTTGAAACACTTGATAGATATAGGTTGAAAATGAATGCAACAAAGTGTGCTTTTTGGGGTAAGTTTCGAAAAGAAGTCGAAGACCACTCTTGTCATGTGGCATAATGATAACCACTAATATATCTCGGCCACAACATTTGAGATTTGGTTGTGGATAAGTGTTTTGCTATAGAACAACTACCCTGATAATAGTCATTTCAAGAAAGGATTTCCATTCGTATGGAGAATCGTTTAACAATTAAGTAAGAAACATGTGGTTACATATTTATAAAGTGAGTATACTTAAGTATCCTAGTGTACAAGATGAGAAAAATAACTTGTATAATTGTCACTTCTCTATCAATCACTAGGACCCATCAAGGTTAGTATTTAATGCCTTTCTAACTAACCACCACTCAAGGATCCTTTGTAATGTGTGACATATGGAAGAAAAGAACATGCCTATCACATCAAAAGCAACGGTTGTCAATTACTTTGCTCTTATAAATACCAGAAAAGTAAGAACAACTAAGATATGCTCACTATATCATCAACCACTTTTCTCAGAGTGTCTTTGGTTAGTGCCTTCCATTGAACATTGGCTTTGATGTTTCTTTTCTTGTTTGTATGTGTAGAAATTCCTTAAAAAAGAATTAGTTTGATGTCTTATTGAGGACATGCGACGATAATTTATTCCAATACATAAACAAATGAAGTTTTAGTGTGCCAAACATGCCTAGTGCACGTAAGTTTCTACCAATTTAATTCTTAATTTTAGCATGAATTTGGAAAATGTGAAATTTCAAAATTGTGTTTGTAAGTTTTTTTTGAACAAATACAACTCAACATAGATTAATTGTTTATAAAATTATTCGTGTGATATTTTAATATTTTTTCTTATAATTAAATTAAAAACTTTTAGCAAAATCAAATTTCCCAAACACATTAACTATTTGCATTTTTAATTTTAGAAAAAAAATCCAAAGATTAGCTTTTGCCTCGTATGGTTTTTTAATCAAAATTTATTTTTTATTTTATTTTAATAGTTTGTAGACATTATATTTACATAGAGCCCGTTTGGAGGCTCAAGAAACACCAAAAAAATATCAAAAGTTGACATTTTTACAGTAATTTGAGTGTTTAGCAAACCCACAATTTTTCTCCCTTTTCTACTCTGCTATAGTAAATAATTATTACAGCGGGCCCTATTTTTTTCACTTTTCTACTCTGCTATAGTAAAAATTTTACTAAATACTCAAAAGTTACCACTTTTCTTGTCTGCTACAGTAACAATTTTACCAAACACCAAAAAGTTGTAAAAAATTGGTAAAAATTATACTTTTATTCACCAAACACATCAAAAATTACAACTCACAAAAAAACACAAAAAACTATCAAAAATTTTATTTTTCTCTACCTTCAAACGGCCTCATAATTTAAAGAAAATATCAAAAAATGCTTGCAAATAGAAAAAAAATTGTAAATTACTAAAAAAGCAAATTTTTAACCATGTATAATTTTTCTTATTTTTAAATAATTTTATGTAATTTTTTAAAAAAATATATGACTAATAAATTAAAAAAATTAGTTGAAGAAAAGCCACTTGAGAAAAAAAAATTGGCGATTAATCCTAGCACGGATATGTTAACCGTAGAAACAAACACCTAGGAATTGGAAGGCTCTCGGCCCCTCGTACCCCAATCGGAATCCGAGGAAGCCGCTTTGCCTCGGCCCACACTTCACCGCCACAGAGATAGCCTTTCTTCCAAACAACCCTCATTCGATTCGCATCGAAACGCAGTGAAACAGAACAAAGTTATCAGAATCTCACTCACTCTCTAGTCTCTACACACGCACACTGTTGCAAACAGTACGCACGCATATATACTGATATATATATATATATCTCAATCTGTCTTATATATATCGACTCGAGAAATCGAGAGGGCACGAACTGATTCGCAAGGATTGATTTAGAGAGTTAATTTAGAGGTGGAAAACAATGGTGAGGATAATTCCCATGGCGTCCTCCATTCGTCCTTCTCTCTCGTCCTTCAGGTTTTATTCACCTGGTTCTGTCGTCTCCCGGTTTGGAGCTTCCCTCTCCCCTTGCAACACCCCGTCTCGGAGGCTCGGTCTCCTTCATCTTGGCAGTGGTAAAAGCCTGGTTTCTTCAAACCCTAAGCATTTGATAATTTTTTACTTTGGGCCAATTTGATATTTGGATGTGTTGATCGTAGTGGTTTTGAGTATTTGGAGGTTGCTTGGGTTTAATTGTATATTTCTGTGTGATGCCGGTTTCAAAGGCTGTTGTTGATGAGAGGAAAACTGCAATTGTTAGTTTAAAAACGTTGTGTTAGGTGGGTTATTGACCCATGTAACAAAATAGTGGGTCATGACTATTTTTTGTTTAAATTGTTTGAGTATTGGTTGAGGCATTGTATTCTGAATCTAATTATGCTACTGGTCATAGTTTTCTGCAAATTTAGCAGTTCCCAACAGCCTAATAAATTTTCAGAAGAGTTTTGTAATGGCATTTCTGTGTTTCTGTGATTCAAATGTTGGGGGTCTCCACATTTATGCCCAAATCTTACGTGTGTAAGGGTAAATTATAGTTTGCACGTGGTTTTGGGCCAAATTATTGTTAAAATTATCTAAGGTTTTATTTTGTTACTGTGTTATTCCTCTATGGGCCTCTGCTAGCCATTAAATCCATCAAGTGGCATGTAGGCATTGTAAAGAGTAATAAGATAAATTCATATAAATGTTTCATTCCTTTCCCATCCAGTTACATTACAGCCTCAATTATACACGATATATATGTAAATATCTGCTCAAAGCATTGAAAGAGATAGATGGAGGAAGGGAGGAGTAGAAAGAGAGTCAGGAAAGAGGGATCCAGTTGGAAGGGAGGCTCTGTGGATGCATGAAGCTGTGGGTACAATTATATATGCATATATATGTATATACAACTTTGTACTGCTTTGTCTATTATCGCAATATTTAACCATTGATGGTCCTGCATTGAATGCCACAAAGAGAGAGCATAGAAAGTAAGCCAGGGTTATCAGGGTGCCGGATTTATCTCACCTCAAATCTTTGCGTGTTTATTAATTTATAAAAAAAAATTACATGTATATATGTGTGTATATATATACTAGTTTATAAGAAAATATGAGGGATGGTAAAGCTCAATTTTCGGTGAAGCCACCAATTTTGGTGATGCTTTTTCTCTTCTTCTCGTAATTTCTCTTAACCACCCTAACTACCTACAGCTTAAAAAATGTTTAAGTAGTTTTTCAAGAATCATTGTCCATTTAAGTGATTTTACTTTTATTTTTTTTTTTATATTCTTTCAATACCCTGAATTTGGGGGTGTTTGGAAGAAAAAAGTTTGACAAAAAGTACCATAAAAGTACGGTTGATTTGACGTAAAAGTGATATGTGTTAAAATTTAATTGAAA
>JAVXUM010000046.1:15162831-15186590 GCA_035590655.1 Pouteria glomerata
AAAAGTACGGTTGATTTGACGTAAAAGTGATATGTGTTAAAATTTAATTGAAAGAAAGTACGAAAAGTAGTTAAATTTTGGTAAAGTTTGGTAACTTGTGGTAGGCCAAACAGGGACTTTATCTTGAAAGAATTATGTCTAAGTGGGTAATAATCTTGGGCATCATGCATGTACTTACCTCTAGTATATCTATATCATCTCTGATAACACCATAAACACAAACTGCTAATTTGCTCTCTCTCTCTCTCTCTCTCTCTCTCTCTCCCCAACACACACAAGCGCTCCCATGTGGCCCATGCACATTACTCAATTCCATGCTAGTTTCGCTTTAACAATCGCATTCAGTTCATAGACCCCTTTCCCTCTCTCCTTCTTTCCTTCTCTATGGGACAAGGTGATGAATTGCTTGCAAATGTGGCCAAAAGCCATTATTTGAGTGGCACGAATGTCATGCATAAATGATACATAAAATCCCTCCAGCACTCCTACTTTTGCTTTGGTCAACAACTCATTGACCTCTCAGGTCAACATATCGGTCATTGACCTCTCCAGGTTATATGCTGGTGACTCCCTTCGCGATGCCACTTTGAACCTCATCTCTAGTGTGTGTTTCTCCTAGGTCATCACGTGTTAAACATGAGGTTATTAAGCATAATTGGGAAGTGTGGCATGAGTTCTTTCATAGAGCCTTCCATGCATTTGGGCTAGCTTTCCCCTTTCCTTCCTCTCTCATCTATTCCTTTATTTCTTCATTGCTTTCCTTCATCTGCTTAGATTGCCTTGGGCTGACACACACACACTCTCTTGCACACACACAAAGGCTATAATGTAATTGGCGTGAAAGGGGTGAAACAGTTATTTCAATTTACTTTTTCCTTTGAATTAATGCCTACATGCCATTTAAAGGATTGATGGCTAATGGAGTCTCACAAATGGTTAACATTACAACAAATTAAACCTTAGGTCCCTAATTGTTACAATTAAACAGCTAGGCTTTAAACTAATGCAATCTGTAATTTACCCTCATTTTGATGAGCAAATCTAATTATCTTCGATTGAGGTTTGAGGCCTGAGCTCTAATTGAAAGCTAAGTTAAGCAAGCTTGTTGGGGGCTAATTGAGCGTGAGCCAAGTTTGAGTTAATTAAAAAATTACAATGCTCTAGAAACCAATACTCTTCATATTTTGACCTGGATATAGGGGCACCAGTCTATGCTGAAGTTGATTTACTATGATTTTTTGTTTTTTGTTTTTTTTTTTTAACTTGGGCATGCTCCAAAGGGCAATGCTTGTGCTTTGAGAAAAATTTCAGTCCAATCTTTGTCAGTGGTTGTCAGATTAATCCAACCCAAAAATGCTTTGAAACAATTTTATTTTTAAATTCTTTGATTTTTTGGCCCAATTCATCCATGTAGATGCTTTAAGAGGCTTATGTGCTGAAAATTTTCTCTTGAATGAATCAAAATGAGTCATCATTATTTGCTTAGTATGAAGATGACTTAGTTGATGATAAATGAGAATAAGTGATATGTATATAACGCCATGTATGAATTCTAAAAAGGATATGCTTGAGAAGGGCCTTAAAAAGTTTCCATAACTTGTTCATCCAAAACTTAGTTGTTTCTTGGCATGTGTTGGTCATGTGTTTGGAGGTTCATGTTCTGGTTGATTCATAAGATGAGTTCTAATTTTGACTTATTTGTTGCACACATACTGATTCTGAATATTTTCCAGTGGCCCGACAATCACAGTTTTTCAGCCTAAAAGCTTCTAAGTTGTTAAGAGGAGAGGAGGACAAGATGGCAGTTCGCACAGTTGGAAATATGGCACGAGCCAGCACTGCAGTTGCCCAAGAAGATTCCCTAGAGTGGGTCAAAAAGGACAAGAGAAGAATGCTTCATGTCGTTTATCGTGTTGGGGATTTGGACAGGACAATAAAGTACATTTCTTCAATATAACATTACCTGCTTGGTGGTGTTATAATTTGTTATTCTTCTCAACAGTGACGATGTTTTGGTCAAACTCTAATAATGGTGGGTCAAACTCTAATAATGTTGGCTGCAGATTCTACACTGAGTGCTTGGGGATGAAGCTATTGCGGAAACGTGACATACCCGAGGAGAGATACACAAATGCTTTTCTTGGTTACGGACCTGAAGATTCTCACTTTGTTATAGAACTCACATACAGTAAATCAGCTGAAAGCTTCTTAATTTGATTGCAGATTTTCTATATCTTGGAATACTTTCAATATGCATTGTTTTCTTTCTTGCTTGTGAGCTAAGTGTAAACTTCTGTTGGTTGAAGTGACATGATTTACTTTGCATTTTTGCCAGATTATGGAGTTGACAAGTATGATGTTGGAACTGGTTTTGGTCATTTTGGTATTGCAGTTGATGATGTAAGTTCCTGATGAATTTTTCTTGCTAAATGTATTATTTAATTGTATTTAAATGCAACACAACTGATTTCCTTTAACATACACTCAAACTTGCCTCACGGCATTATAACATAGTGTGATGGAGATGATTGTGAATGATACCGGCTTTTAAACCAACTTAAAAATTAGTCTTGAAATCATATTTTGTTACTTCTTTCAGGAGGCCTTTTTTCTTTTGATATTTCTTCTCTTGGGCCCCAGTTTTCTTTTATGTTAGTGCCTTCCTTTTTTGTCTTTACAGTGTGGCTATTCTTGTAGACATTGCCTTAATGCTTGTGACAGTCTTTGCCTTCCACTTAAAATCCACGATGATAGATGTTTGATAACCAATGTTGCATGTATATTTGGATAGCAAATGTTGTTTTGTAAACTGTGTTGTCAAACATAATTTATGAACCATCAGATTATGGTGAATCACTTATCAAGTAATGTTGGTATGAATAGATTGCCAAAACTGTGGATCTCATAAAGGCTAAAGGTGGAAAAGTTACCAGGGAACCTGGTCCTGTCAAAGGTGGCAGTACAGTAATTGCATTCATTGAAGATCCTGATGGTTATAAGTTTGAACTTATTGAGAGGGGACCTACACCTGAACCTCTCTGCCAAGTGATGCTTCGAGTTGGTGATCTTGATCGTTCCATAAATTTTTATGAGAAGGTAAGAGTTGGTCCAAGAAATTGGGAGAATGCTATAATATCATTAGCAACATAGTTCCAAGTCCTTTACTTCTGTCTATATTGTTTGAAATTCTGAATCTGCACTTTCTTCTTCTCTTAGGCTTTTGGTATGGAGCTTCTTCGGAAACGAGATAACCCTGAGTACAAGGTAATTTGACATTTTGTTTATTGGAAATAAATATCCTCCTTATGTTGCGTGGATTCAAGCATTTGTGTTGGGCATAGTAAGTGTTGAAGGGAGCACTTAAAATTTTGCTAAATCAAAGTTAAGCACAACAAGAAAATAAGCTAGGACTTGAGTCAACAACTTAATAGCTAGTACGTTGATCGTTGCCATTCCATGGTGCCACCTTCATGGGGGACTCTTACTATTAACTACTAGCTCATCCATTTATTTCCACTGTTGGTGCGCTTGTGGGTAAGCCTGCTTTTTGTGTTTCTCTATAACTAATCTGTCTTCCTGATGTTTCAGAATTATTTCCTCTTTGACTGGAAGATGATTGTCCTTATCTGAACAGGTTCCTCAATTAGGATAAATAGTTCTGTTGATGAACTTCTCCACTTCAGCCTATGTAATTGTGAGTGTTACAGAGGCCGAGGCTGCGCTGAGACAAGGAATGCTTCCTGCGGCACGCAGCAGCGGACAATCTCATCCGCTGAAGCAAACTCCCTCTCCATATGGCTGCTAGAAGATCCTTTCTCTGGAACAGACTCCCGTGGAAGACACGTCGGGATTACAGACTTTCCCTTGGACTTGGAGCAAGATCTAAGGATCCCAAATGGGGGATATACATTCACTAACTTGGAAGGATCATTAGGGGGCTAGTGGTTTGGTGGCTTGAATTAAGAGATACATTGAGGTTCTCTCAACCGGTCGAGAGAGAGATCACAAATAGGTGTCCTTATCATGTGGGGGGTGTACCAACCTGGGGTTGAATCCCTACTAGGTGGATACAATGCCTTAGCCCATGTCCTAAGGGTCCCTTCCCTACTTATATATCTATCTCCATCCTAAGAAGAACATCATCATTATTATCACTAGAGTTACTCTCTCTTCCAAATCTCTTTCTTGTTAGACCGTCTTGATTCTCAGCCCAACGGTTTCCGGTGACTCTGCCATCGATGACAACTGGCATTGTTTCTAGACGGTTAGATTCTCCCTCCTAGGTTTAATCACCCACATTACTAACGAATAAAATTCCCTTGTTGAGTGGTGTGTAGTTGTTGGGACATCAACATGTTCATATATGTTTGTGCTAACCTCTTGTTGTTTCTTGCTTACGTTGCATAGTCGTGGGTTTGATATTTAGATATGTTACATGACACTTGGACAAGGGTTTGGTTTGTATGTCCGATGTAATTGAATATTCATACAAATATATTTAACAATTCAATTTTATCACATAATTATTCCTAAAACTATTTTGTGCATGGAACAATAGAATGAAACATTGTTAATGCCATGTTATCTTATAAAATAAAATAATTATATTAAATATATAGACATATTTCTGTGTCTTTGTATACTTGAATAAAAAAAATTAATTAATTTGACTCTTAGACATGTGCCTGTGTATGATACCCATACCTGAGCCCACGTAACATAGATTGTAAGCTGCAAGCTGTTTGCTCTAGAGGAAGTTTAATGTTGTCTTAATATCTCTCTAAATTGCAATTGATTGTAGTTTGTAGTTGTTTAAATACCCCACTTAATATGTGCATCATTGTGCACTATGAAGTTTGTGCACTGTGAAGCACAAGCATTTCAGAAAATGACTCATTATTCATGTCTGATTCATGTCAGCCACATTTCAAAAATTTGCTACATGGTGCATGTAAACTTTTTTATTATGCTTTTTCCGTCCATGGCTTGGATGCTTAGGACAAGCCACAGGACATGGCCGTGGTTTTGAAATTTCTGAAGTTAAAATTTTTATGTGTTACACAATGTTTTGACTATTGGATTGAAATTTTTTGTTAGTATTTTTTTTTCCCGTTAAGGTTAGAGCCTTGGAATGAGTCTTTCTGCTTGCTGAAAGAAGATTAGTTACTTCTGACTCTCCCCAGGCTCCCCCAATGCAAGAGAATTGTGCATTGAGTTGTCATTTTTTTTATAATGAAAAGAAATTTATTTTTTCTGCTATATCTTTGCTGCGTTCATATCCTTAATTTTTTTTTTTTTTTTTTTTCAAAATTGCCTTATCTGATGACCGTGATTCTTAGTCTGTACATATGGTGTATCTCTCTGTTTGTGTGAAGATGTTCCCTGTATCTAAGGGCAATCCCAACCCTTCAATATGCTTCCTTTCCTGGTTATTATTAATCTGGTTTGCAATTCATTATTTCCCATTTGATATCTTTAAGTTGACTGGGTCCATATAGATCTTAAGTATGGGCAAGTCCTCTTAGACTACTACTAAAAAAATCCAAGATTGTGATCGGCCATTGCTGGATTTTGAATCAAACTCATCTTGGTTGTAAGACCAATTTGTGTAAAAGGAGGCAAGTGCTTTTTTTTTTTTTTTTTTTAATTTCATGCACTTTTCTTGATACATAATTTAATTTTTAAATGGATACTACCTGCCTCCATAAGCACATGTGAACTCATATATAAAAGAATCCCTTATTACCTACCAGGTCTTTTAAAGAGTCTTAAAATGTTTAAGATGCCCACTTGATCCTTTGAGTTAAAAAGAAATACATGATAGATTCTGCTTTCATGTTGGTAAGTTTGAACTTCCACTCTTATGTGGAACCAGCATAACATTTTGAATTGCGGGGGGAAGTAGTTCTTGTTTGGACGTTTCTCATCTTCTGTTCGTGGATGACAATCATCTTTTGTGATGCAAATCCTCTTCGAGTGGGTCATTTGAGGTGTGTCCTAAGTTTTGAGGTGATATTTGGCTTGAGAATCAATCTAGGCTAATCAAAGCTAATCTCGGTTGGGAAGGTTCAGGATTGGAATGGATTAGTGTCTATTTTGGGGTTCAAAATTAGCCAATTGCTGCCTTCATATTTGGGACTTCCCTTGGGTTCTCCGTTAGAGTTTGTAAGAGTTTGAAACAGTGTTTTTGACAAGTATTTGATAAGATTATAAGTAGGAAGCAAAGTTATCTTTCAAAAGGAGGCAAGGTCGTGCTTATCAAGGTTCTGTTTCTGGCATTCCTCAAAATGCGAATTTTAGTCACTAAGAGGTTGGAAAAGATTCGGGGGGACTTTTTATGGGGTGGCTTAGAGGAGGGGTTTAAATATCATCTTGTGAATTGGAACACATCTTTTAAGTCTATTAAGCAACATGGTCTAGGCATACGTCTACTTTCTATGCTTAATGAAGCTCTATTTGGGAAGTGGTTGTGGTGCTTTGCATGCAAGAGGAACAATTAATGGAGGCAAGTGATGTCTACCAAATATGGCTTATAGAAAGGCGAGGGGACAGCCAAGTAGGTGAAGGGAGTGTATGGTACAAGGTTGTGGAAAGGCATTCGACAGGGTGGGCCAATTCTGTGTGTCTCATATCCTACGAGGTAGGAAATAGGGGTGGAAACGCATTGAGGTATTTGTGAGCTATTCGAACTCGGTTTGTGACTAAAAGGAGCTTGAATCAAGATTGATTTTGGCTCATTTAGATTCGAGCTCGAGCTCGACACTAGAAAAGCTTGGCTCGAAAGCTTACGAGCAGGTTTTATAAAATAATATATATTTTTAATAATATTTTTATAGTTTTTAATAATATTTTTATTATATTTTGAACTAAAATGCCATTTTAATTTAATCGAGTTATTTGTGAGCTGAGTTTGAGCTTAACTTCTTTATTGAGTCAAGTTTGAGCTTGATGTGTTCGAGCCTATATAAAAGTTCGAATCAAGTTTGAGTTTGGTTTAAAAAGCTTAAGTTCGGTTTAAAAAGCTTGAAATATACTCGAACAAGTTAAAGGTCAGCTCGATTCGGCTCGTTCTCCCCCTAGTAGGAAATGGAGCTAGAGTGAGCTTCTAGCATGATTATTCGTTGGTGTACTATTGCTTAAGTGTGCTATATCCAAAAATCGATGAGTCGGATAGGGAGGGAATCCTTGCGGAGTTCTCACGAAGCCACAATGGTACTACAATTTGGAACATAGCATTGTGGATTGTGTTATTTGGACTTGCCACTTTGGGTAAGAGTACCCGTGTCTACGTGACATGAGTCGGGTGCTGATACGAGATTTATGTCTGACGTTGAATTTGTATATCAGACACGGCTAGGCTTCGCTTGGAACGAATTGGTTTTTTATTTTGCCATTGTTAAGTAGAGAAAAGCTTGGAAGATGTTAAGTTTCAAATGGGGAAGACGAGCTATTGATGTTTTAATTTAAAATGCATTGATTACATAGACATTAAGTTGACTTCAACCTTTTGTCTTCTCTATAATTGTATTACATATAAGTCACACATCTCAAGTAAGAAAATTTTATTATACTAACATGTTTTTTGTTCTTCCATTTGTGTATTAAATATAGAGAGAGAGTTAGCGAAACTTTTGTTCTTCTAAGAACTAAATATACAGAGTCACTAGATTGTACCAAACTATCCTAATAAATGATTATAATTATTTTAATAATTTTTTCTTAAAAAAAAATTCATCCGAATTTTATGTAGCTATATTTATTTTTATAATATAATACATACAAGTTGTATATATGATTTAATACTTATGATAATGCAGGTATCCTTATTTTTAAAAAATAAAAACAGTATATCAGATAACAAAAGAATAAAAGTAATTTATTTACTTTCTCTTTGATTTATTATGTAAAAATCAATTTTTTATTTGTATTAATGACAAATGAATTTATTTAGCTCTATTTAGATACATAATAATCTTAGTTGTATTTTCTAGATAATATTTATTCTTGAACTCTTCTGTTTTTACATATACATTAAGATGTAATTATGTGCCGTATCCCCGTACTAGTATTCACAATTTGGACACTTTTTTAGTTGAGTCCCCGTACCGTAAAATATAGATATTAGGCAAATCTAACATTTGAATACATACCTAAGTTCGACACCCGCACCCTGAGTCTGAGTAACATAGACACTAGAGAAATGTTTAATATTGGGAGCAAGACAAGTTGTTACAATTGCTTGCCATGTTCTATATGAGAAGGATAGGGGTGGGAGATGATAGATTGAGGTGGTTGGGGTCCAAATTCAGAAACTCCAAAGTTCAATCTTGTTACAAGATTTTGATTGGAGACTTAAGGGGGAGAGTTCTTTTTGAAGTTCGTTTGGGGAAGTAGGGCCTCTCAAATGTGGGTGCATGCTTCACGACAGAATGTTCACAATTGACATTTTGATTAAAAAATAGATCATCTTATTGAACTGGCCGTTGGTTGATGTAAGTGTGATGTAAGTGTGATGGGGAATCTATTGACGATTTGTTTTTGGGGTATGGTTGGTGGAGAGAGCTGTGAAAGATAGCATTGACCTGTTTTGGTACGAAATGGGTATTCTTTTTGGAAGCCAAATATATATTTGAATAATGGTGGGGAGCAAGCATTTATAAAAGGAAGTTGATGGCGTGGAGACTAATTGCTTTGTGTATATGATGGTTGATATGGGGGAAAGGAGTAAGAGAAATTTTCAAAATACTGAGTTGTCCTTGTATAGCCTGAAAGCATCTTTTTGTCTGTTTTGCATTGTTGTGACCGGACTCATGTGTCACCCAACATGAGGAGGGTGACCATGGGGATCGAATCATGTAATGTGACCCGGGCTATCGATCACCCTTGATTTTGGCACTTTGAAATAGTTTTGAAGGTTGTGTTTTAACAGCCATGATATATAACTCGGAGTTGCCATTCTACACTTTCAAAAGAGGTTTCAAGAAATTCAGAATTGGTTTTCTCGTTAGAACTTAGTTTTATAGTTTTCTTTGAAAATATGATAAATGGCCATTTTTAGTGATTTTTTATTGGTGCATGCAATCAAAGATCGTGGGTCTGAAGGTTTGGTTTCGAAGAGGGAAGGTGTTAGGCTCTGAATTTTCTTGGACACCTAGGGATGTCCATAGTTCTTTACACCTTTTGCAATCAAATCTCACAACACCATCTTCAGTGTACAATAATCATAACAAGCAGCCCCAAAATGAATTATGAACATCGTGATGCATGTGAAGAGTGTAGTGGTTGAACCATGTCTACTGCCTACGTGTCTCATGGGAAATCATGCCAGGCTTAGTTCATGTGTGCATAAGTGCAATAAAATGATTGCCAAGGTAGTAGTGATGTTACCTAGGGGATTTTATATGCTGATTAAAGACTAAATGCAAGCTAAAAGTTCATTTTTGGGTGCAAGTTTGCCTGGGCCGCATCGCCGGATATCCATTAGGGAATGAAACATGCACTCCGTTAGGAATGTAGATGTGTTCTGTTGGGTGGTAGGGGTTAATATGAAATGGAATCTAAATGGTCTGTTTGATGGCTTTGTGATGCAAAGTATTGCCCACAGGGTTAGTGACTAGAGTTGGGCAGTATAACAAGCTACTTACGTATTCCAAGCGGTAATCAAGTCGACGTAGTTCACACCTAGAGATCCTAACTATATGTATGCCAGTAATGTGCAAGTACTGAAGATGCAGGTTAGTTTACATATGTGCAGTCTAGACTACCTACCATATGTGGTATAGTAAGTTGGTGGCCTCAGTCTAGTTGGGCTGTCTATGGGTATGTGCAATGCATGTTGCTGATATTGAACCCTAGGAGATCAAGTGTTGACTTTGTGGGGAGGATTTGGTATCTTATTCCGTACTTAAGTCAAAAGGCAGAGTCAAGAGTGACATCCAAAGTTCAAAAGCTTGGATTGGGACTTTATGTCTTATTCTACATCTAAGTCGGGATATGATGAATTGGTGTTTTATTCCACACCTAGTTTGAAGGTTGAGTGTTGAGCCGATGTCGTATTCCACATTTGGCTAAAGGACTTTGCATTCTATTCCATTCCTAAGCTAATGATTGTTTTCATATTCCAAACCTCAATTGAAGGGAACTAGTGTTCTATTTCACACTTAGTTTGGGCTTGAGAGCCGGTGTTTTGTTCCAACCTGGTTCGGGACTTGGTATCCTATTCTATATCTAAGTCAAAGGTTAGGTGTCATATTCCACACTTGGAAGGGATTGGATGTCTTATTTAACATCTCAGTCTAACAGAATTAGTTTTATATTCCATTTGTAGCTCGAGCCTATGAACTATTCCACATTTGGTTTGGGAGTCGGTATCTTTTTTCATATCTAAGTCAATGATTTGGTGTTTTATTCCACACCTAATGCGGATTGGGTGTCCTATTCCACACCTCAATCAAGGTTTGCGAATTGGTGTCCCATTCAACACCCGGTTCGAGACTTGGGGTCTTGTTCCAGAGTTAACTCAAATTGAGTGTCGTATTCCACACCTCTATTATGTGAGCTGGTGTCTTATTTCACACGTGGTTTGGGGCTTGGTATCTTGTTCCATATCTAAGCCAATGACTTAGTGTTTTGTTCCACACACCTAAGCATGATTCAAAGTCGAAGTAGCGGTTGCAGTATTGGTCTTAGAAATTTCGATGCGGTCACGGCATCATAGCGTGCTACTAGGCAATATGCAATTTTTAGTGTTTTTTAACTTAAAAAATTTCAAAAGAATAATAAAAAAATTCTAAAAATTCTAAATAATAAAATTAATTTATTACATAACCAAATAAATAGTAACTATTTTATTAAACTTTAGATAAACCACTTATAACATGCGAACAAACTAATTTTATGATTTGTTTCATAAAAAATAATTGTACAATTATTGAATAGTGTAGTGTATTGTTTTTTTCAATGTTGTTGAAATAAGGAAAAAAAGAAAGAAAAAATAGAAGTCGGAGAGAATATAAATTCTAAATCTTGTCATATTATGTTATAAAGCTTAAGAAGTGGCTTTTAAATATGTTTTCAATGAGTGGTATGTATGGTAATAATCTAAAGTCCAAATTAAACCTAACTGCTTTATAAAAAATTAAAATATGGAGTATTCTAATATAGGTATATATATATATATAAAGAATATTTCATGAACTATTATAAAATATTGTAACACCCTTTCTCAAACTCAAGGTGATAAACCAACTTGAGTTTGGAAATAAAAGAATTCTAAAAATAGCTGAATTGGATAGTAGAATAATCCGTGGATGTAAAATTTGAAGATATGTGGCTGCTAGCGGCAAAGAAGTTTTGATAGTGAGATTCTGAATAAATTTCACTGCCATTGGTATGAATATTTTCTGTATCGGAGATCAAAAAATAGCCAAATAGAATATACGGTGTGCGAAGATAAAACAAGAAAGACAACTGCAAATCGTCAGAAGAAAAATAGCAGCACCTTGCTTTCCAGAGTTTACAGCTAGTAAGAAAGCCGACTTCTGTTGGTATATTATAATCGATTCCATCAAGAATAGTATTGTGGATAGGATGAATAATATAATGTTGAGATGTCATTCTAAATAAAAAGAGTGTGCTAAGAGGATGACATACGAAGAAATAGATGTTAGAATTAAAATTAGAAGGGTAAAAAACCCTAAGAATCGATTTAGAATGCAGAAAAAAAGGCTTTTGCGGTGATTGTGGTGGTGTTATTGCAAAGCAAGATTCTGCAAAGAGAAAACACTAAAAAAGATAAAAAAATGTAGAAAGCTCTAATATAGTTCAAAATGTGAAAGAAAAGAATTCTGTACTAGTTGTGTTGGTGTTATGGTCGGGCAAGGCTTTGGAAAGAGAAAAGACACCAAAGAAAAACAAAACGTAGAAATTTCCAATATCATGTTGAAATAGAAAATGAAAGCTTTGATACAATGTTGAAATAAATAAAAAAAAAGACAAGAAAAAATAGAATTCAGAAAGAGTATAAATTCTACATCTTATCATACATATATTATAAAGTTTAAGAAGAGACTTTTAAATAGGCTTTCAATGAGCGGTATATATGATAATGATCTACATATTAAAATAAACATAACTACTTTCTAAAAACTAAGGATGTGTTTGATTTGCTGACAAATACTGAAAATTTCTAAAAATCTCTAAAAGTTAAATTTATTTTTTATCTTACGTTTGCGAGCGTATGGAGCTTCGCCGCTGCCGATTGTTTGCAGACCACTCGTCTAGCTCCGGTGAACATTATCAATGAAAGTAACAAAATATTTAAAACCCAATTTGTTAACAACATGACTCCGCCCCCATGCATCGGAGTGGACAAAATGAAAAGGACGTAATGCTCTATTATTGACTCTTGGACTGAAGGAAGCACAGTGATGCTTTCCTAATTGACAAGACACACAATTTAAAGGTTGAAGTTGATTCAAACTAGGGACCATAGATTTTAATCTATCAAAAGACGAATGACCAAGATGACAATGGATCTCTAGATAGGAGAGGCAACGGCAGCAGCAGTAGCGGAGCAGGTGGTAGATGAGAGAGCAGACAAAGCAGCCAGATAATAGAGTCCCTGAGTTTCATGCCCATCTCCAATCTCTTCCCTGTTTTCAAATCTTGAATAACCACAGAATCAAGAAAGAATGTTAATGAACACTTTAACTGTTTAGTGAGTTTGCTGATAGACAAAAGATTAAAGGACAGTGACGGAACGTATAACACAAAAGATAAGGGTAAGTTAGGAGTTTGGAATAGCTGTACCAGTGCCCTTGATGAGGTTAGATGAATTATTAGTTGTGATAACGGTTGAAGTGGAAGAGCATTGAATATTAAATAAAATGAAGAATTAGTAGACATGTGATCAAATGCTCCATAATCAAGAATCCAAGGTGAACAAGTAGTAGGATTGTCTCGATGTGCTAAGGAGACTGTGGGAAGAGATGCTTAATGAGCCACTTGATACTGAAGATATTTGGCATATTCATCTCCTGAAATAGTTACTATAGGTGAAGTAGCATTCTTACTGGTACTAGGCTTTTTTGTAGAGGCAAGAGCATCAGAAGTTGCGTGAGCCATATGAGATGAATTGCCATGAAAATCCCAGTAATTTTCTTTGATATGTCCAATATGACCACAATTGGAACATTTGGGCCTTGTATCATGTCCTCCATAGCCACGGACATGACCTCCACGTGTCCCATGATCACCAGGTTGAGACAGAGTGTGATAACTGAGATTTTTACTCTTCAAAAATGTCCGACTAATTAGGGCAGATCAGGTAGTGAATGAATCCCTAAAAGCAGCTCTCATGACTCGGGAGCAAGTTTCTGCAAATGAAGGAGGAGAAGCCCCATTTAGGATTTGGGATTTAATTAGCTCAAATTCAGGATCTTATCCAGTAAGGAATCGAAGCACAATCATTTGTTCCTGTTGCTTCTGCATCTCGTTAATGTCTGTAAATAACAGTTGTAGAGAATTCAACTAGTTATGAACACGCTTCAAGGAAGCAAAATATTCAATAACCGATTTTTCCGACTATCGTAGTTAAAAGAATTTCATGAATAAGTCGTACATGTGGGTAAAGTCATTGAAAAACAGTTGGCGTACATACTCTTATATGTCTTTAGCGTACATCCTCTTATATGTCTTTACGTGTGTCAAGATGTGTATACATATCAGCAATAGAGGGTTCCGTAGAATTCTACAATAAACTAACTAGGTGAGCATTCTTTTGAACCCAAGCATCATAATTTGGATTTGTTGTAGGAGGGCCAGACTTAGTCAGGTATTTTTTTTTGCCATACCCGATTAATTCAATTTTGACGAATTTGGACCATTGAATGAAGTTAGTTCCGTTTAACTTCTTGGTAGTTAATTGTTGAGGGAGAGGAACTAAACTACCAACTATTTTCTGGTCAATGGACATTTCAAAGGCCATGAGAACCAGAAATCAAAGGAACAGATGAAAAATAGTAGATTATGAACTGCCGAAGGAAAGAAGAAGAAACCAAAACCACAAACAAAGGTGGCTGGAGGGAGAAAGAATTTACACTTTGTTGAAATAGCCCAGTGTATGTTGTTCCGCATGCATGTTCCTAAGATTTATTGGAGAGACGCTATTCTCACTGCTTGTTATTTAATTAATAGAATGTCATCCTTTATCCTACAAGGTCGTTCCTCTTATTCTGTCTCGTTTCCCTAAGCATCTTTGTTTTCTCTTCCTTCATATATCTTTAGATGTGTTGCCTTTGTGCATCAACTTGATAGTGGGTTGACAAGTTAGAGGCTCGTGCTCTTAAGTGTGTCTTCTAAGGGTATTCATGTTTACAAAAATGGTTATCGGCTGTACTGTCTTTCTCTTTATTGATATTTTGTGTGTGCTGATGTCTCATGCTTTGAAACTACATTTTTTTTTCTGATACTCGGTCTATGTCTAAACTAAATGAGAGTCTTTCATTACGGTGATATCCCTTTTTCGTCTCTCTTATCCTGATCTGTAGGTTTGTACAAGACGGCTAGCCACTACTGAGTCCTCACATGATGCTTCTGTTGCTCCATCCTCTCCTCCTCAGTCTTCTGATCCTCCTTCTGAACCAGAACCCAGTGATTTTGATCTTCTTATCTCCTTTTGAAAAAGTACGCATACTTGCGCTTCTCATCCCATTTCTAACTTTATTTGTTACATAGTTCTATCTCCATCTTATCATGCATTTGTTACCTCTCTCTGTTGTGTCTATCCCTCATTCTGTGTCTGAACCCTTGTCTCATTTTGGATGACATGTTGCCATGGAAGAAGAGATGTCTACTATCTGAACCAATAGTTCATGGGATTTGGTAGTTCTTCCACCAAGGAAGTCAATTGTTGGGTGTCGATGGGTGTATAATTTTAAAGTTCAGCTTGATGACTCTATTGATCATTTGAAAGCACGATTAGTTGCTAAAGGATACACTCAGATTTATGAACTTAATTTTTCATAGACCTTCTCTCTTATGGCTAAAATAGCATTAGTCTGTCTTCTTATTTTGCTTGCTGCTATGTTTCATTGGCCTCTTCATTAGTTGGATATCAAAAATGCTTTCCTTCATGGTGCTCTTGTTGAAGAAGTGTATATGGAGTAACCACCTGGGTTTGTTGTTTAGGGGGAGTCTGGCTTGGTCTATAAACTAAAAAAATCATTATATGTCTAAAGCAATCTCTTCAAACATGGTTTGGCAGATTTAATGATGTGGTGATGGACTTTAGATTGACACAATGTGATGTTGATCATTCAATTTTCCATCGACATTCCTCTCAAGGGAAGCTATGGTTGTTAGCATATGTGGATGATATTGTGATTACAAGAGATAATAGATAAGGTATTCATGATCTGAAATTGTTTCTTCATATTAAGTTCCAAACCAAAGACTTAGGTTCATTAAAGTATTTTGTAGGCATTGAAATTGCAAGATCACACACAAGTATTGCCGTTTCTCAAAGGAAATATATACTTGATTTGTTATTAGAGAGAGGCATATTGGGAGCCAATCCAATTGATACTCTAATAGACTCCAATACTAAACTCCTTGTAGATACGGGAGAATTATTGAATGATTATAGTCGATATCACAGACTAGTTGGGAAACTCAATTATTTGACGGTTACATGACCAGATATTGCATTTTCTATAAATCAATTCCTTGATACACCTTGCTCTAGTCATTGAGATGCAGTTATTTCGTATTTTAAGGTATCTCAAAGGTGTATTAGGATGTGATTTGTTGTATCAAGATAATAGCCATACTCTTGTTCAAGGATATATAGATACAGACTGGGTTGGATTATTATTAGATAGACGATCCATTACGGGATACCATATATTTGTGGGAGGAAATTTGGTATCTTAGAAAAATAAAAAGTAAACTGTAGTGGCAAGATCGAGTGTATAGGGCCATAGTACATACGACCTGTGAATTAATTTAGGTACATCACATGCTGGAAGAGTCGGGAGTTTTTGCTTAGTAGCCTATGGAGTTGTTTTGTGATAATTAGGCTACTATCCAGATAGCCTCTAATACAGTATTTCATGAACGAACTAAATACATTAAGATTGCCTGTCATTTTGTTAGGGAAAAATTTTGCAAAATACCGTCAAGACTAGTTATGTAAAGTCTGAAGATCAATTGGCTAACTTCTTCACTAAAGTCTTGAGAGGAGCTAAAGTAAGATTTATTTGTAACAAGTTTGGAACATATGATATATATACTCTAGTTTGGAAGAGTGTTAATGTACGTTAATTAGGTGCATGTATATTCATAGGTATCTGGTATATGAGTAATCTGAATAGACACCCTTGTAAATATGTATATGTGTACTCTCCAGTTGTTTTATGTATCAATAAAATTCAAGTTTTCTATCAATATTCTAGCATTCACTCCCATCATGTATGACGGTTATATTATATAGGAATAAAACCTACAATTAAGGGCTTGGCCGATTCAAAGAAAGGCATCCCAATCCCTGGAATGTAATTCAATTAGGTGAATTCCCTGGATATAACATGCTTTAAATTTTATGTTCATGTTAACTCAAGTGGGAACTGTGTGCAGAGGGTTCTTGTATGGCATGATATGCCATGTATAACATGGTATGGCAGGATGTGTCCTACATTGTCATAGGTCATTATGGCTAATATCACTCATCAGTAAAAAGCTCTAGCATAGGAATCGAGTTCCAAGTGACTTGTGGCTCAACTGCCTTTTCATCGACATAGGTTCTACTTACATAATGTGGGATTAATTGTCTTAGCTATGCAAGTGTTTGAGGCTAGCATGGATAATTATATCTAAGTGTATCGAGTTGGATAGTGTGATAGTGATGCACAAATTGCCTTGGAATATAAGAACTCGACCAAGAACGTCTTGAATGCCTTAATAGAGAACTGTTTGCTTGAAGATTGTTGGTGAAAAGTAAATTGGAGAAGACTGCTATTTATAGAGAGTTTGTAAGTGGTCAAAAGGTTTGGAGCGTGCCATAGCCATAGTACTTACAAACAAGGGGGTAGCAAAAATGAAGGCAAAGAGGGAGATGAGCCAAAAAATTGGCTACCCCTTTTATTTCCACCGTGAATTGGGGCCTAAATGCCATTTGGCCTACAAGTCTTGCTTCGGGTAAGGCCAAAAATGACTAGGGTCATGTTTTAACAGTTTTCGGTCAATTTACAAAGATTATGGGTATTTCTATGAAGTTTTGGCTTATTTACAGGCATTTTCCCGTGCAATTCAGGTTTCTCGGGGACACTTTTATCAAATGTTTTGTTAGTGGGATGAAACTATTGTTCTCCAGGGTTTCCCTGATCAAAATTTGGTAGAAAATTGATTCTCGGAGACCAAGTTATGGCTTTCAAAAGATTGTTGTGCAAGAACCGGCTGAACTGGTGAAAGGTCTTGTGATTTCTTCAGTTTCCACCTCAGGGATGCCCTCGAGTGACTGGAATCATTCCCCTAGCATGCAAGGAGTGAAGTGGTGCTATCAATTTGGTCTACACAGTCCTATCCAAATTTGTTTGCCGGTGTGGGCAACTGTGGGACCCACATGTCAAAACTGTGCTAAGACTTGGGAGTCAGACCATTGTTTTTAGGTTGACTGCACTGTAATTGTGCAGTGATGATGCGTGTGAAATTCTAGATCATGTTGAGTTAAAATGATGGATCTGATTGTCCTTCATTCTTTTTTCGCTCACCATTAGGGGGTATTTCTAGCTTGCCGATGGGAGGATTCCCTGTCATTGGAATTTAGGGCCAGTCTAGCTCATTGTTTTTCTCTCACGTAGGTGCTAAATGTCTCTGTAAAGTTCTATTTTGTTTTATGTTAGTAATAGGGGTTCCAATCATTATTCGTTTATCCCCGAATCGGTAGGAGTTGTTTTGTCAAGTGAACCTGGTTGCCACTTAAAGAAGGAATCTGATGATTTTAACTCACTGTTTCTTGTTCTTATGCATTCTGTAGATGATCCTGTGAAATTTCATGATGTTCCGCCTTTGAATTGAGGATTTGCTTATCATTTGATTTTTCTCGGCAAATTGGGTATTTTCCGTCTAGGCTTAGTTTTCCTAATTTCTTATCACGGTCTGGGAATGGATGTCTGTGATGCTCTTGTATCTCTCCATTTGGATACGGGGTTATTTAGTGTTCATCTGATTGTCAAGGTAGGGTTTTGACCTTTGTGTCAGCATTGGCCATTTTGGGGCCACTGATTAGACTGAATTTGGAGTGTGAAATATGGTGAATCTGGATGAATTGTCTGGGCTGTATGACTATCTTGAGGCGTAAAGTGAGGTTCTGGGGTCATTTGTGTTGTGGCAATGGTCCTAGTTCGAATTTATAGTATTTGAACTGGAGGTGCATGTTTACATACATAGTTGATTAGATGTGGGGAAGAGAGCCGGATTTATATATGTATATATATTTTTGTATCTTGTGGAGAAAATAGAAGTTTCTTGATACATGTGGATAGGAGTTTCTTTTTGGTAGTTGGGGGGCATCCCCTTTATGTTTCTTTACTATGATCCTTCATTTATTTATCAAAAAAATAATGGATTTTCTTTTGACCAAAATTTTGAAAGGTGCTGCTGTAATGACTAATATCAATATGATATAATGGTCATTTTCTGTTGGCAATTTTTTTAGCATTCATGCTTTCAATGCTTGAATTCTCAACTTTGTTGTGATATTCAACAAATTTATGCTGCATCTCCTATATATAGGCATCTCCTATATATAGGCTCCTCCTTGTATTGTGTAGTCAAGTTGAATTCAATCAAGTCTAATATAATTTTTCTAATGTTCATACAATTATATTTGAATTCTAACTTGTATCAAAGCTATCGATCCATCTGTGAGTTTCCGTTGAGATTGTTCCCACTGATGGGTAGCTCCTTTTGTCACCCATCGAACTCAACTGCTACGTAATTCTTTTTACATTCGAAGAAGAATCCAATAGGCATCATTATCGGACGACTCCTTTTGTGCTGGTGGTCTTTATCATAAACTACAGAAGCATTCTCAGACATCTTTTTCTCTGCAGGGGTCCATTTTGTGCTCCTGGCACTTGTCACTTTTCATGCAACCAATTTGAGTTTGAAAGATACAATGTAGGTGATAGAATCTCGATTTCCCACATCATCACACAGGGTTAAAACTCAACAAATACTGAATCATTTCAACTGTCTGGTTTTTCTCGTTAGAACCGCATGGCAGATTCTGGACAATTTTCCAAAGATTATTCCATAATGTTTTTTTTATAATTCCAATTTAGTTTAGGATTATTTTAAGTATTTTGTAATCATTATTAGTCTTTTATTCTAGGCCAAATGTCAAATTGTAATCCTTAAGGAATTAGGATGGGAGTTATCCTCCAAACTTGATTAGGAATCTCTATTCAATAGATAGGAAACCGAATTGCTGTAATAAATAGGGCTTACAATATCAGATTTTAATAAAATTCAGATTTTTGAGACATGTTCTTGTGGATTTAAGTATGTTCTTGTCATACTCGAGAATGAGATCCTGTCAAAGGTCTCGTCGCTGCATCAATCCAAAGCCCCCTAGTATGGATCTTCTTAGCAAGAATTATTGCGGTAGGATAATGGCTAGGAGGATTTGAAAAGCATTATGGCTTTAAAGTCTCCAAGGCTTAGCTAAGGACCCTACTACTTGTTGTATTTGGTTTGGTATTGCTAGCACCAGATCGCCATGTCTGCTGCTGTCGCTCATCATTTGCCATCACTGTTGCCCATCATCCACTGCTGTCCATTTCTGGTAACATCTGCTTCTCAGGCATCTAACACATATAACTTCAATTCTTCCCCTTCCACACTGACTAGAACACATCATCCGCTGTCATCGCTTTGCGGCCAGTGGAGGAGAAGGATCTCTTAGTCTTTGTCCGACTCTTTCTTTAGTTTCTACCTTTGCCTTTTCTTCCTCTTCATAATCTATCTCCATAACAGCAAGCATCACCTTGTGTTTTGCACTCTGAATGTGTTACATACCCAAAAGAGTAGTAAACAAAGAAAACAGGGGAATAAGATAAGAGTGGAAAGAACAAGGAAGAAATACGGGGAACAGGAGCTTCATGTATAGAGAGAAAGAGGAAGGAGAAATGAAGAAGAATGTCTACGGTTCCTACAGCAAATCTGTGCCGCTTATCTTGTGTTGGAATGGATGGTGTGGGTGTAGAACATCTCAGCCGTCAGATCACATGGGAGCTGAAGCATGTGGATGGTTGGGTCACTTCTCTGCCTGTCGTCTCGATCATCTGATCAATTGGCATCAAGGGTTCTGATGAATCTCTTAGAGAGGCAAGTGGGATGTAAGAGGTTCTGAGTAGCTCAACAAACAAGAGCATGGGCAAAGGGTCAGTCATGCATTGCAGCTGGAAGGCATAATAGACACATATAGATAAAAATTTATAATGGGTCATAATGTGGGCTGTATCGAAGAGAAGGGAAGCCCAAGCTCGTCCAGCCTGTCATGGTATGTCATCATTGGGCAAGCCCATTCCAAGTTGGTCCCTAAGAAAACAATAACAGAATAGTTCATAACTATTAGTACAACTGTAGTTAACATTTAGTTAAATTTAAATGCTTTAAAAAACTTTTATTTGGCTTATTTGTAGCTAATTGATTGAATTTGTTTTACGTAGCTAAATTTCTGAAGGTTGTGGTTGTCTTTTCTATATTTTTCGTTGAAGGTTGTGGTTGTGTCTTTTCTATATTTTTCGTTGAAGGTTGTGGTTGTGTCTTTTCTATATTTTTCATTGTTATATTTTAATTATCAACTTTACTTGTTCCTTGTGTACAACATGAGTTGAATGAATCAGTTTCCACTTAGTGTTGTTCATTTATATATATATATTTTTTTCAAATGAATCAGTTTCAACTTCACTTTTTAATTTTTTAACTTGCTGTAGATTGGGCCTGTCAAGGGCGATCAGATCTATTAGATTCAGATCTAGTTATAATGGATCTAATCTAGATCAAAAAATAATTGGATCAGATTTGTAATCAAAAATTAAATTTGATTAAATAGAAGTAATCAAATCAGATTTGATCAGATTTGGCCATATTGGATACTTCAATTAAGTTGCACTGATTTATAGTCAAATCATATTTTTATAATCAAAGTTTCTATGAAGCACAAATGCTTCAAATTAAGTGTCGCATTCATATTGGATACTCGAATATATAGATACAACTAGGATACGACTGAATACGTATCAGATACATCACGTGGCTTATCCTTATTTTTTTATTTTTAATTCTACATAGGATATAAGTGGGATACGGGAAAGATATGTTTGAGATATGGCGGGGTTTAAATGTAATATTTTAAACTTTATTTGGGGATAAAATTGATATGATAAAATTTAATTAAGGGTCCAATTGTAAATAATTAAAATATAACTTAATACATAATACATATTCTGTTAATTTACCAGATTGAATAGTATTTTTTATGCTATATAATTGTTATTTATATAATGTTTGGTAGTATATTGATGTTTTTTTCAAAAATATTTTAAATAAAATATTATTTTATTTTATTTTTTATCGTATTTTTGCCGTGTTTGTATCCTCATTTTTTAAAAATTGTCGTATTCTGTATCCGTATCCGTATCCGTATCTGCTCCCATATCCATATCCATATATGGGCTTCATAGAATAGAAGTAGGCACGAGCCATGTGCTCCCTTCACTAGTTTCTTAAAAAATGTTACCCAAATTTCATGATAAGAAGGTGGCACAAGCCTTTTTGGATGTTAAAAGAAAAAATACGAGAAAAAGCTGCAGCTAATGATCCCACCATGATCTCACCAATCCTAACGATCATGCTGTGATCCTATTGCAATCTCAAGTATGGATTGATCTGTGTGTGTTTCAGATTGATTTGCTAATTTGGGGTTGTTATGATCAGGATCACAATTTTAACAATCATGTCAATATTTACCCCTATAATTAGTGTGTCAAAAGTCTCATTATACATGGTAGTCAACCATGATGGCTTGTAAGTCAAGTGTAACTGTATCAGATCACCCCTCGACATGTCAAGTTGACATTGTTGAGTCCATTGTTCAAGGCTTCAAGCATTTCCTTGAACCTTGTTTAGTTTTCGCCTAGTTAAGATTATTTGAGCTTTGTGTTTATATGAACCCTCTTTTTTTTTTTTTTTTGGTTGCTTGTTATGCATATGGAGTTATTGGGCTAACATCAGCTTCTGGTCACTTTTCTAGTATACAATTGCAATGATGGGCTATGGTCCTGAGGATAAAAATGTTGTGGTGGAGTTGACATATAACTATGGGGTCACTGAATATGACAAAGGAAATGGTTATGCTCAGGTAGAAATGCTTTTCGATGCCTCCCTGTCAACTGGTTGAATTGTCTCTCTTCTATGTGGAACAATTCCACAGTTCCATTTTTGTCCCATGTTAAGAACCAAAGAATAGTGACTATGCTTTGGTATTTTTGCAGATAGCTATAGGCACCGATGATGTTTACAAAACTGCAGAGGTGATTAAATTCAATGGTGGAAAGATTACCCGAGAACCTGGACCGTTACCTGGCATCAACACCAAGATCACTGCATGTCTTGATCCTGATGGTTGGAAGACGGTATAGTTCTTAATGTCTCGTCTTAGTTCTTAACACCTTGATGGAACCAGTAAGCCATTTTTATTAAACTTATTACTTACCTTGCTGAGTATGATTGGAATTGGCCTCAATTTTAATAGCTCAAAGCTATTGTGGCAAAATGGATTGGAATACAAATTGACCAATCACCAAGTATGTTTGATTGAGGAATTTATGAAAATGGCATGTATTTTAGTCTCGTGCTAAATACTAACTTGTGAAATATATTGAACTTTTACACTTTCTTTGTGAATCCCACAAAGAATATTCAAAAAAGTATGAACAAAAAAAATTCGAAAGAAGGTATAATATGAAATTTGTGTTCTGGATGGACTCTTCTGCAAGTTAAGTGTCTGGTACGAAACATTTTAAGTAACTTGCAAAGAGAAATTAAAAAAAAAAAAAAAAAGAAAGACTTCCATTGTTTAGTTCCACTTTGGTTTGGTTTGACACTTCACTGCTTTTAATTCCTGCAGGTTTTTGTTGACAATATTGATTTTCTCAAGGAGTTGGAATGACTTTAAGGGACCGTCTTACCAAAGCTTGGAACAGTGATCATACTCTGGCGTGGGACTGGTGGCAGTTTATCAATTAAAGCTTCGAGTTTTGTGATACCCACTCCTTCAAGAATTACCCGACCAAAGAATATATATTGGATGGCCTGTTTTGTCGATAAATAACAAGCACTACTTGAACACGTTGTAGCAAGGTCAAGATATTATTTTTGAAATTTTATTTATTTATTTTTTCTTGCTCCTCCTGTTGTTTCCTTGGAAACATTTTTGTTGAATGATAACCAAAAAAAAAAAAAGTTGTGAGTGGATGTATGGAATCTTCCCTACTCTCTCTCTCTCTCTCTCTCTCTCTCTCTCTCTATATATATATATATATAAATACACACTAGCGAATAACTAGTATTTACTGCACTTTTTAACTAAAATTAATCTTACCAATTTAAATTTTAAAATTAGAATTAAAAAAAAAAAATCATTCCTCCAAAATTAATTTTATTCAAATATTTGTAAAAAGTAACCAAAAAAA
>JAVXUM010000046.1:15275863-15289499 GCA_035590655.1 Pouteria glomerata
ATCACAATTCGAGCTAACTCAGCCCATGAAAAATATAATCATATATTAAAACTCATTTTAATTATTTCATTTCCTCATAAATAATACAAAAATATACCAAAATTAAATACAGGGTGTTACACATCGATCTTTCACTGATTGACATCAATATATCTGTTTCACATTATACATGTGATGCTAGATTCAGGAGAGATGGATGCATTACCTTAATATATATATATCTGTATCAACATATATTGCAGCATTTCAATGGAAACACAGGAAAATGAGTAATTCAAGGCCAGCTTTGCTGAATTTTATTTGGATCTGCTCATGATCGCTATGCAATGGACAAGAAGCCCAAAGAAACCGTACTAGCTAGCTAGCAAACTACAATTTGCAGTGTTACATGCTAGTAGCTTAAGTTGATGTTGCTCAACTTAATTCAATAAAGTTTTAATATCAAATTATTTAGGTAGGTTATAGTTTTTTTTTTTTTTTTTTTTTACATTCATTCTGCCGTGAGTTAAGTTTTTCATTAGTTTATGTAAAATTTGTTCGTTCCTAACAACTTAATTTCATGTAATCTTCGCCCTACATAGGACATGATTAAAATCATCTTAAAAAATCATCTCTTAACTTTTCTTCAATCAATACCTCTTAATTTTTTTTTTGAATATAATCATTTCATATTCTCTCTTTTATTATATTATAACACATATATTTTTGCTACACTTGTCTTATGTAAATATTATTTTTTAATAGCCTAATACTAAGTATAATTGATGTTCCAACTATTCAATAAAATTTCTTTCTACTTAATAAGTATTTTGTCACGGCCACACAAAATACCCAAAACATCCTCCATCTTAATTACTCAGTTCCAATCCTATAAATAACATTCTCTTCAATTCCACTATTTACACAAATAATCAATTCAAAATATTAAAAATAATTATTTTTTACACTTGCTGATTTTCAATTTTTATTATACTCATTTTTGTTATTTTATTCTTACTGAGTTTGTAATGTACTCTATTTTAGTTCTATTCACTATAAAATCTCTCAATTGTAAAGTCTGCCCTCCAAATTCTAACTTGGGTGATTAACCCGGACCCAATATCATTGACAATAGTTCTAACATATACATTCATAATATCATTTGGCAATATTAAGTCACTGCTTGTGTCATCATTAAAATATTTTCAATTTTATCACCAGCAACATTTGGCACCTGAGAACTAACTAGAGCTATTCAAATCATGCTCAAATGATTGATTCAAATGTATCCGTACATGGGAACTTCTATAGATACAGCATTTTCTACATCAACACAAACAGTACATATATACATATATATATATATATATTAGCATGGCCAGCAAAATGATAACAGGAATAACAATCTATGAGTACTATTGGTGACCAGTGAGACTTGTAGTTGCGTCGCTGAGTGCTAGATTTTGGTATATATAATCGTGAATGGTTCCCTTGTCCTCGCCCCTTTTCGAAAAACAAAGGGATTCGAACAATCTCTAATCTTTTTTGGATCTGCAATTAGCACAATTTGACCTAGCAAACAAGATATAGATGCTTTGTCCCCCTCTGCAAAGCATTGCCAGGTGCCAGCGATCGGGGTTGCCGGCCGAAAGCGTCCGAAGAACGAAGAATATATATAGAATGCTAAAGTCCTTCTACTTATTAGGTTAATTATCGCCCTTCCTAATGTCAAACTTCGTATCATAAAGCTGCGATAATTAAGTGTTAATTAGTTCTCTCAAGAAATCGTCTCCTACTTGCACAAAGCTTGCACTGTCCCTTGTTAAGTTTGACTCGGAAAAAATTAAAAAATGTGTTTAAGTTTGATTTCCTTTACTTTTAAAGTGATCTTAAACAAGCTCTAATTAAGTTGGGTCTCTTGATTTTTTTTCCACTTTTGGATTTCTTTGAAGGAATTCTTTTTTCCTTTTCAAATGACTGACACAAAAGCAGAATAAATGTACTAGCAAAATATAATAACAAAACTAACTAGACGACACTATTTCATAGAACTAAAGAATAGTTTTAAAATTGGCCTTTACCATTATGTAACTATTTTTTTTGACTCCTTCGTTTCTGTTATATTTCTATTTATTTATTTTTTCATTATACTTCCGTTACTCTTGTTTTTTGTCGTTACTGTTGCATTGACTATTACTACATTTTAAAAGGTGAAAGCCAAGAGCCGGACTTCTGATCAAAAATGCCTCCAAGGGGGTGGGTAGACTATCCTAGTCAGGAATGTAATTAATCAGCTTGTACACGCTTATCAATCCTACGTGTGAATTTTGATCTAAAATATTGAAGTCGAGATGTTTACTTTGTCGCAACTGAAGATTAAATGGCACAATCTTTGTAAACTATAAACCTTATTTGTCTAGGTTTAGGGAAAATGCCAACACACAATAGGGCCAGTAGCTGTGCAGCTAGCTAGCATGCATCCAACGATCATACTGTGTATATATGTAGATCATACTATATATATATATATCACCTTTCGATCACATGATAAAATCACAAAGCCCATAAAGATAAGAACAAATAGTTTGGCAATGTTGTCGATAACTGTTCTTCACTTTTACCTCAAGTAAGAAAGCTTTAATCTCCGCCAGACATACTCGCTGCTCAACAGTTTTCTTATCATGTTCTATTTTTGTTCTTCTTTATCTTCTTTTTAATAAAGCTAGTCCTATGTCGGTGTAAGAGAATAGAGAAATTCTAAAACTTGCATGAATCAAATAAAGTTGTGTACATAGATGAAAAAAGGTTTTGCCATTAATGTTAGATGCTGTCTCCTACATGGAGGAAAAAAAAAAATTAATTCAACGAAAAAAGACTTTCTCTCTCTCTTTCTTTTATGGCTTTTGAAATGAGACGCCCCCGTTCAACTGTAACTTTAACACAAGACCACCAAGTCAATCCATGTGTCTGGGACTTCTTTCATATTAAAAAAATTAATTCTCTCAAATCAATATAAGATTTTAACGAGATTTTTTTATTTATAACTAATTAATTTTGAACGAAATACTTTAATAGGAATCAAAATTAGATTTTGGGAGGATTCGTCTTCTTTTCCACTCAATCTCTTAGTTTTGCAATTTGGTGCTTGGTTTACCTATATATATTGCCATATATATGTGGAGATAGGAATGTTAATGGAACTGATGCACGAGAGTACTGAACTCAAAAAGCTCGATTCAAATCTATTTAAAAATATTTTAATGAGATTATGATGAGTTTAAGATTTAAATTTGATATCTCGTACTAGTTTAGAATGAGTTTGAAATTTGCACGTAGGATAGTAGGATAGTAAATACCTGATAGTTATTTATGTTTATAGTTAAGTACTTGTTAATATAATATAACATATATTTATATATTTACAATTTTTTGCTTAAAATAAAGTTACTTAAATTTATGATACATATATGAAATTTTGTTGATTTTGTTTAATAAAAAATCAAAATAATAACAAGGTAAAGATTGATTTTAAGGATACGCTTTGAACAATATTTCTTTCATTGTTTCTGTATTATTATTCAATTTTGCTTTTGTGGATTCAATATATACATGCATGAGCATGTCTAAATTTTGTATATGTGTGCATATGATCAGAGGTTTGCAAGAAGAGTTCTAAGGCTTTGTTTCGTGTGTCTTGGATTTATCATGGTTTTAAATTTAGTATGGCTTATATGAAATTACAAATTTTATTTTTTTGTTGGCTGTATTATTTCTGTTTTATTAAAAAATTTTGTGATTTATGTTACAATCGTAAAAGAAATAGAATATTATATGATAATGGATAGTAAAATTAATAAGTTTTGATTCTTTTAAAATTATTTTCTTCAAAAGTAAACCTTATTTTTTTTTGTTTATTTATTAATTTACCATATATAAATGGTATTTGTCACCATGATTTATTTTTACCTTTTTCATATATTTTTAATTCATGTTAGATAATGAGAGTGGAACAATAATTTTTTAATATAATATTACATAATAATATGTCATATGGATGAACAAAATACTAGGACGTGCTTAATAGAGTTTTATGAGTTTGAGATGAATTTCACAGGTTTGAGATTTTTACTAAAAAAATAAATAGATTTGGGATAATAATAGTTAATAATAAATAAATGAGTTTGAGAATAAAATTTTCTAATTGGACGGATGTCAACCCGTTGCATCCTTACGTGGAGATTGAATGTCACATAACATATTGATATTTATTTTATTCTAAATTAGTATACGATTCTTATAAGTCCTCTCCCTGATTTTAAGTTAAATTCTTTAATAAATTTATAACTTCGCACACATGACCATTTGCTCTCAACTCTCAAACTGTGAGAAAGATGAACAACAACAATAATAAGTGAATGTGACCATCTAATTAGAAATTTGTATACAGATGAAAAGCCCATATATATATATATATATAAGCTCCCATATCTAATTCTTCAATTTCATTTGTTTCTGAGCTACGACTGCGTAAGACATTGAACTCGGCAAAAAAATTGTAAGAAAAATTGAATGAAGAATATTGGCATTCTCACTTCTGTACAACACTTGAAATTTCACAGTAAAACACCATTGTATTATATATGCAGAAAGTCAAATATGATATCGATACAAGCAAGTGCTCTTCCCAATGAATTGTTAACACAAGTTCATCGAGTTGCTCAACCTAGGCAACTTTGCACAAGCTGAACCTTCATATTAATTATAATTATGAGAATCCATACATTGCATCCCTGGAGACTCCATTCCTCTAACGTGAAAGTCTAAGCTCCAAATCTAGTTCTTGATTGCCAGATGTTGCAGAGTTGTGGCTGCTGGAACCTGTTGATTCGCTCTGGTCTTTCTTTCTCTTCCTTTGCGACGAGTCCTATATATATACATATAAATCATGAATCATGCAAAAGAATTTGTTATTATCAGATCTCAACTCTATGTATTAGTCTTCATTCATTATACAAAGGAGTCAACTTTACACGTACAAAAACTACCCTCCAAAAAAAAATAAATAAATAAAATTGTGAATTTTAATAGTAAATTTTTGATCATTAAAGGTAAAACTTTATTTATACAGCGATACACGTGTTTTTGTCAAAAAAATAAAAAATCATTACAATAAGTACGACACTAAAAATATAATGTGGTCATACTTATTTTTCATCACAGATTCTTACATGTTCAATGATTGATGTGGTTCATCACTAAAACAAAATAATTTGGGATATGTTGGTAACAAGATTTGTGAAAAGAAAGAAAAAGTAAAAAAAAAATAATAAAAATATAAAGTAAAGTGAAAAATTAAATTTATTTTATTTTTTTATAAAGTTAAAACAACAAAATTGAAATAAATAGATATTTATTAATAAAATATAAATTTTACTTGATTATTAATTTTATTTTTTCTTCTATAAATTCATGTTCCAAAGATCATCTTGGTGATACCTCTACTTGTTGGTGCGGAAATTGTGTTGTCATGCTGGGTTGCAAAAGATGTTGGGTCTCTAAAATGCCACTGCTGGGGTTCCATCTGCTTTAATGAATTCACAGCCTGATCAGAAAATCTAGTACACACTACTGAAAGAAATTTCAGGAGGAGCAAGGATGAAAAATCAAGTATTTTCATGGGGGTCCTTGTCACATTACCTTGGTGTGGTGCTAGCTTGGTAATTGTCAGGATGTCTCATATTTCCTCTTTCTAATTCACCCAAACCCATCTGCATTTATAGAGTCAATTTTAACAGATTCAGCAACTGTATAAATACTCGAGGAGTAAACATACAATAATAGATTTGTAGTCAATTAAAGGAAAAAATGGAAACCAAAAATATAAAAAAATAAAAAAAAAAAAGAAGGAAAAGGGCAGCAGCAAACAAGAAGAAAATTAATCAAAATTAATTCAATTCTCTATTCTCTTTTTTTTTTTTTTGAAAAGTTCAATTCTCTATTCTCTCCTTGCACTTGCTTAACACAAGTCACCACGTTGATGATGAGTAATGAATCGTCAAAAGAAGCACTTACCTAGCCAGTTTCTAAGTTTGCAAACGCTTCCAAATGAATGATTGGTGACTAATTCAAGAAAACTTTCATCCTTTGGAAGGAAACCATTTCAATCATTTCCATAATGCAATGAAAATTTGATATCACTTTGTGTAACTAAAATAAATACCTTGATCATGAGAAGCATATGATGATGATGATGATAATATCCATGGCTTTGTCATTCAAGCACAAGCATCATAAGAATAATTTCAGTGCACCCTAGATCTCTCTCATGTATGCAAGCACGGGGATGAAATTAGGCTTGAAAATTTTCCTAGTATAAAAAAAATCACAATGCGAAAATACAGAGGCAAAAATGAGAGAATATGTGAATAATCCCTTGTTCGAACCTTTATTTTTTTTTTCCTGGTACTAAAATTAATCGCAGGCCAACATACCATGACATTTTGCTGGCCGCGGAGAGCATAAGAAGCTGAGGATGATGATGAATAAGAGAAGGAAGATGACGACGGTGCTGATGAATAGGCTGTTTGCACTCTCATATCATCCTGCAAATACAACCATCAGTCTCCATGTAAATTATGTATATATATATAGATATATATACACACACACAACAAATTGATTACAATTATTTACATCCCAAAGTTTGAGGAAAAGTGAAATTAGAGAGACCTGGTTGAGGTTTGTGGGGTAGCTAGGACCATGAAGGGGATGAAGGTAGCTACAACCCATTTCACTATGCAGTCTGATCTTCTCCAATTGGGCAACACCAAGTCCTCTTTGTGGCTGCCTAGGCCTATCTGAACTGTTCTTCTTCCCTTTCCTTGATGATCCACTACCAGATCTTTCATTTCCTAGGTTCAGCTCCCCAAAATAACTGCTACCCATCTCTTCTTCGTCTTCTTTGATGAGATAAAAGGAATAACTAATAGATGTAGAGCTAGTTTATATAAAAAGATAGATGTTAACAAATTCACAACTTCCTCTTATGAAGACTTTCTAGCTTGCAATACCTGCTGTGGTTTCAGAGATCTACAAAGTCCCCTTTTATATATGCTGTTTACACCCTAGTAAATTAGTCATTATTGCATCCCAGGTTCGGATTGTAAACGATGCATCCCTTTTTTTTTTCGCATCTTATATGTGTACTTAGATTTTATTCGCTTTTTTTTTTCCCCACTTAACTTCTCTCTATGAATTGCAATATTATTTTGTTTATTTATTTATTTAGGAGATGTTTGAAAACTTAAATTTTATTAAATTTTTCAAACTTTCACGAATTTTTATAAAATTTTACAAATTTTTAGCTATTTTCATATTTCGTATCTACCTTTTAATTTTTATCAACTTTTTTTTTTTTTTAGACAGCCTACAAAAATCGTTCGAACGGCTCATTCAACTACATTACAATAGATTCTATCAACTTAAAAATTTTGGCACAACATGAAAAAATCACTTAACCTGTTATTCAATTGTGTTTTATAGAATTCTATCAGTTTAAAATTTTGACACAGCATATTAAAGTCATTTAAAGGAATCACTCAATCTTTTTAAACTAGTGGTGTCAACAAGTTTAAGTTTATCTACTAAACACAAAAAAAATTACTTTTTTTTTTTCTATTTTTTTGTTTTTTAAACTTTTAACAATTCAAACACTCCTTTATTCAATGATAGATGTTTGAGACCAGAACATTGAAAGTGATTGACTTGGTTTTCTTTCAGCGCAAATATAATGGAAAAAAAAAAAAAAACACGTATAACACTACCATATGAGCTTGATTAACGCGTTAATTAGTATTGACAACAATGCTTTCTCTATGCAAATGATGCGAAAGTAGAATTAACCCCAGCTTTTTTGTCCCTAAATTTTGCTAGTTGTCACCATTATATGAAGGGAAAACCATGTGTGTACAAGTACTTTTCATCAATTAAAATATTAACAGTTTCTTAGGATAGATGGAACCGTAAAAAGTAGTATTTGTTTCCATAGATCATAGGGTCAAGATTTATTTGGTCATTAAGTTTACAGTTTATCAGGTAAGGTTTTTAACCTACATGTGCATGGGTCCTACTTTTTCAAGATTCTTTTTGATTAGTTTCACGGTCAATGATGTGTTAGCAGGCAACTTTTAAAATACCAACTATATCATGTTCTCAAAGTAACTTATTTTAAGGAGAACTGCTTAAAGTATTATATAAAGTTGAACCAAATCTCATTTAAATTTTAGATTCTAGAAATCTTATATATAGCAACTTCATTGGGATTATTGTCCTCTGGGAAGAAATGACAGTCTCTGCCTTATACATATATATAACCCAATCATATATATATATATATATATCAAACTCTGAAGGTTTACAGTTATTTTACAGCAAAGCCTTCAGTAAATGTAAAAAATATTTTGCTCATCGAGTAGTTTAATGTTCAAGCAGTAACCTGGAAGAATTTAGTATCTTTTATGTTTTATTTTTTATTTTTAATGAGTTGCCATGCACCAAATCTAATTGAGCTGTTTGGGGCATGATTTGTGGGTCATATTATATGAGTTGTTTGTGTGTTGGAAAGTAAGAATGCTCTTAATTTCTTAAAACAGACATGTGAACCCTCACGATTACAAAAATACAAACACATCAATTTCTCCAAAGCATGTCATTCATTCGCTGATTATTTTATTAATTATGGGCGGCTCTGCCAAGTTACAAGCCAATGAACATGAAAAGTAAAAAGTAATATAAAATAGAACTTGTTCACCAACTTAAAATTCTTGGGTGGTGGGTGATTTGAATATGACCGTGGAACTTTATGTGTTACTAACTCATTTTTCATCAATTAATTAATCAATCTTTAGACCATCTTTAATCATACATTCTTTTAATTTTGGTCTGTAGTCAGTGATTAGAAAGAAAAACAATAATTTAATCACCATGGACAATTGAAGGAGCGTTTTGATTGTTAGGAGTTACAACCCAACAAGCAAATTAAATTCAATATAGGATATCGGTTTTTCTAATTAGTTATGTTCTAGAACCCAATCCATGGCCTCCTTAAATTTAATACATATACAGTGCATGGCCTCCTCCCTGCATCACTCATTTTCAAAGCATTTGATGCCTACAACAACAACAAAGCACAAAAACTTTTGGTACCCTAACACATTAATTCAGCATTCTACGCAGGGAGGAGCTAGAATTCAGGATTTGTGTGAATTGAATAAACAGTTTAAAATTAGAGTGAGTTGAATTATAAAAATTTAAACTGAACAAAAAATTTAAAGGTAAAACAAGTTGAATTAGTGGCTAAATTTGAACTAAACGAAAAAAAAAAAAAAATTGAACCAAACTATTAGGACTAATTCCAAGATAACTCTAGAATCAATCTGCCCCAAACTACCCGGTAGTTGCTCAACATATTTGTTATTCTGCAGCTTACAAGCAGCCAGGTGTCTCGATCTACAGGGTTTAGTCGATAACAAATGGTTGAGGCAACCGATCATAATCCTCGACCTCCCGCTGGAGATGGAAATTCAAGACACATTAATATGAAGTACACGATCCATTTTGTGTTTATTCAAATCAGCTTGTTTTCCTTGTATCAATATCAAAACTACATGATTTGTTGGGGATTTGCTAGCATGCAACAGCATGCCACGTGGATGGTATTCATCATCGCCAACTCTTGATGTGAAAACATCACCTGAATTAGTTTAATGAAGTTTTCAAGAAATTGTCATGGAACATGTGTAGCTTCTTTTGGACTTGCAAGAAACTCCCGAAAAATTAAACAGATTAGGAGGATGTTTGGAGGCTAAAAGTTTTAATAACTTTTGGCAGTTTTTTATTAAAAATTATTAGTAATAATTTTTAGTGTGTTTGGTGAATCAAATGAAATTTTTTGCAACTTTTGGTAACTTTTAGGTATTTGGTAAAATTGTTACTGTAGCAGAGTAAAAAAGTGATAACTTTTGTATGTTTGGTAAATTTTTTTTGCTGTAACAGAGCAGAAAAGTGAGAAAAAGTGAGACCCGCTATCATATTAAATTACTGTAGTAGAGCAGAAAAATGATAAAAATTGTTATTTCACAAAATAGCAAAATACTATAGCAGAACCAACTTTTAAGTTTTTTTAATTTTTTTTTAGGGTCCAAACGCACCCTAGATGTGCCGAAAAGGTAAAACCCAAGATTAATTTACTTATATAATAAAACACATTTTTTAGATGTAATAGTTGTTTCTGTGATAGCATTTGAGAGAGGTGGGTTTGCTGGGAATAGAGAGAGAAGAGATAGAAATGGTTGGGGGGTGTGCTGGAGTGTGTCAGGGGGAGAGAGAGAGAGAGAGGGGGTTGGAGAAATGAGAGGGGGGTGGGTGGGAGAGGAAGGCAGAGAGAAAGAGAGGGGGAGAGAGAGTAAATAGAGATTTTATTTTAATTTATATAATGAAACGTATCTTTTGGATGTGACAGTTATTTCTGTGACAGCATTTGAGAGAGATGGGTTTGCTGGGGAAAGGGAGAGGAGGGAGGGAAAGGGTTGGGGTGTGCTAGTGTGTGTTAGAGAGAGAGAGAGAGAGAGAGAGAGAGAGAGAGAGGGGTTTGGGAGAAATGAGAGAGGGTGGGAGAGGAAGGCAGAGAGAGGGGGAGAGAGAGTAAATGGAGAATTTTGTTTAAAATTAATTAATTTTTATAATTAATTTATTTTGTAATTAATTTTAAATACACATATATTTTTATACTTTAGTTATCTTTTTTATCATTTTATATAAAAATGCTCTCCCTTATCTTTTTATAAATGTTTTTAATAAATTTAATAAAATATAACCTTTTGATTTGACAGTTGTATATGTGTCAATTAAAAATAATATTATTTAAAAATTTAATTTTAAAATAATATTATTAAAAAATTAATTTTAAATACATATACTTTTATCCTTTAGTAATCTTTTTGATCACTTTACAAAAAAATATACTCTTTTATTTTTTTTATAAATGTTTTTAAGTTAAGTTTTTTTATTTAAAAAAATTGAAATAAACAAATAAAAATAATTAATTTATTATATAATAATTAATAATTAATTTTAAATACATATATATTTAATAAAATATAACATTTTAATTTAATAGTTGTGTGCGTGTCAATTAAAAAGAATATTCTTTAAAATTTTAATTTTAAAGAATAAATATTTAATTTTTTATAAGAAAATTTTAATTTTAATGTACTTAAAACTTAAAATTTTAAGTATATATATTTTTTCACTATTTGTTTTAGAATTTGACATATTTGAGATAAAAAAAACTAATTATTTGTTAGATAGAGAGAGTTCTTTTTAAATAAACTAAATATTTTATTTAAAAGAAATATAAATAAATAAATAAAAATAATTAATTTATTATATAATTAATTTTAGATACATATACTTTTGCACTATTTGTGTCATTTATATAATAAAGAAATTAAATAATTTAAATTTAGCATATTTTTAACTGTTAAATTTATTTAATGGTCATGATTATTTTTTTTCTCTCAATTTTAATTATCTTTTCGGTCACTTTACATAAAAATATACACTTTTATTTTTTTAAATGTTTTTAATCTAAATTTTTTATTTGAAATAAATACAAATAAATAAATAAAAATAATTAATTTACTGTATTCAATTAATAATTTATTTTAAATACATATATATTTAATAAAATATATCATTTTGATTTGACAGTTGTGTGCATGTCAATTAAAAATAATATAATTTAAAATTTTAATTTTTTGGGAAAAAATTCAATTTTAATGTATTTAAAAATTAAAATTTTAATTACATATATTCTTTTACTCTTTGTGTCAGAATTTTAGATATTTGAGATAAAAAAAAGTTAAAAAATTTAAATTTGAGTTATTTTTAACTATTGAATTTACTCAATGGTTAAAATTATTTTTTTATTTTTCTTTATAATTTAGTTATCTTTTCAACCATTTCACATAGAAATCTAATCTTTTATTCTTCTCATATTTTATTAAATATTTTTTTTCTAAAATTTTTATTTGTAATAAATAATAAAATTTTGCATGCTTATTAAAGATTGTATAAATTATTTTTACAGTTTTTCAAGTATATTTGTTTTATAAATTTATATTTGAGTTATTTGTAGACCAAATTATATTTATGTACTTTTAGACACAGATAATTTCTAACTTTTGAAAAAAATAATTTTTAATAAAACTAGACGAAAAAGTTAAAAAAATCTTAAAACCAAATTAAGAAATGGATAGTCCGTGTTTTGTACGGGCATTTGTTAGTTCATTTACACACAATAAAATAAGTCAATAACAATTAACACAAAAACAACTACTAATAAGGGGTTGTTGGAAATTACAAAAATTGAAATAAAATATAATTTGATTTACCTTTTGTTATTTGAAGTGTAATAAAAAAATCACAAAAAGTTAGAAATGAATAGCAAAAATCCATTTGAACAAATTTTGGCAGGGGATTGCAAAGAATTTTTGGCATTTTGTGTAAAATTTTTTAAAAATTTATAGAGATTTTATTGAGATTTGTAGAAATTTTATAAAGATTTACGTATTTCAAAGTGAAAAGAATTTTGTAAATATTTGTACAGAATTTTGATAACTTTTATAGTTCCAAGAGATTATGTTGAGTAGGTTTGATTTGATATTGTTTTTGGCTACATTAATTATTATATAAGATATTTACAGTATAGTATTCTATTAAATTGGCAATTCATATTCAAAACAAAATTTTGGCCTTGCAAAGAGTGGAGAAAGTTTGTAGGATCTCGTTAGATACTCGCGGGTGGACCAGTCTAGCAAGTATTGACCTAGTACGTAATTTTATAAACTTATGCATTTGGGATTTTGTGCCCTATATATTGTGAAACATTTCTAGAATTTTCAGAAGATAGAAATATATTTAAAGGCTAAGGTATTCAAGATATCTATATTTCCTTTCAGTTTCAACCAACAACGTTTCAACATTCATTTTGTGCAAGTAATACGAAGGAGTCCGGATTTGCATATTGTGAATTTGATTGCTTGTGCATTAGTGTAAACTACAGTGGATACCTTGGATTTGATAATCCTTCAAGGATTTAAAGATTATTTCTATTACTAAGATTTAGGTGCATCATGATTTTGAATATATAATGTCAACAACATAAGTTTGTAAATTTGTATTTATTTATGTGTTAAAACTTTGTAACTATTTGCGATTTAGTAAAAGATTTAAGATTTTTTTTTTCAATTGAATATTTTTCGTTAAACTTTGTATATTTTTATTTTTTTACATTCATATTATTGTTTGAATACCTGCATATTTATATTATTACTTAATTATCTGCGTGGTTAATTATCTAACATAAACCCAAAACATTCAAATTATGACAAAGGTGAGTGGAGAGAGATTAAGGGAATATCTATGTAGATTGTGGGCACATGCAAATTACAGGCTGCTGCATTACTTCACACGATTTGCAAAGCCATCCCTTGGGAAACGCTATACATGTATGTTCGTGTGAGTGTATATATATATATAGAAAGACTATATAAAAGAAAGTTTGTATAATGTTTGGTGTGAACAACCTAAATAAAAA
>JAVXUM010000046.1:15296784-15313973 GCA_035590655.1 Pouteria glomerata
ATTCCAGTGATTTCAACGAATATGGATAATGGTTTTCGTTTTCGAAAGTTCTTTTTATAATTAAAGTAAAAATCCAAAAATATGGTTCACACACGTAACGGATCTACGTTTACGTATACGAACCTAGGGTTTTAAATTCCTTGATACTCCTAACCCTACTTTGGAATGTTAAACCAAGATCTATAAAATTAGCCAATCATATTAAAATTAATCATCATTAATCTTCTGAAATTTAATATTAAAAATTAAATCAAAACAATAAATTTTAAACTAATATTCAAGAAATTCAAGAAACATAAAATCCTAATTTAAACTACACATGCCATAATCATTAAATCATTCAGAAAAGAAATTAAATAAATACTCAAAAGCATTCAACAGATCAAATAACTAAAATATTATGCATTAAATTAATAGGAAAAATTAACATACGTCGTAACTAAGATTCGATAAAATAAACCTGCAGTGATGGAAAAAGCGAATGCGCCAACACACTTCCCGAACATCTTCAATCAATCTTTAAAACTAATATCCACGGCTGGAAAAATAAAATAGAAAATTCTTCTTTTCTTTCTCGGTTCACCAACAGAGCACGCCGAAAAATTCTATGAAGCTACGTGACGCCTTAATGCTCCAATTACGGCCGAAACGAAAAAAGAACGAAAACCGAATAAATAGAAAAACAAAAAGCTCTCGGCTCCTCTCGGTTCATAAAAAAAACTAATTCCCGTGGCTTTTCACGAAAAACAAAGAAAAACGAAACAAAGAAAAACGAAACCTAATTAATGAATAATCAGAAGTACTGCCCCCCTCATGCACGGCTACAGGATCCTTTATAAAGGTTTTGAAAGGGCAACAATCCGGTGCTTCTCAATGTAAATTAAGTCCCGTGCACCTTTATTTCCATACTTGAAAAAATTATTGATTTCCTTATCCTTCACTGCAAAAATAAATAAAAATAAAATAAATAAGAAAAAGCCTTAAATAAAAATAAACTAAATAAATAAAATCATTAATTTATTTAAATAATGCAATAATATATTTAAATTAGAGAATTTGTAATTACACTTTTCAAGTGTAATCAACCCCCATAGTAAGAAATAGTTACATTTTATTTTTTGATATTGCCTCGATTTGTGTGCTCAAAACTGTTTGTGCCGTCACAATTATTAATGAAAATCCCAAAAGTTAATTAGCGATACTATCAAACTTTTCATGTCCAAAAATGGTAACTTAGGTCATCCTACATCAATTTTGAAGGGTTAATTGAAGAAATTTGAAGACCCTCACTATTTTGATCCATTTCTACATAATTATTTTCAATTGGTCATAACTTAGTCATCAAAAATTTTGAAAATTTTTTGACTAATTCAAACATGAAAAACCTTAATTTCTTCATTGCATGCTCGATAGATTAACAGGACCTTTAGAAACGTCTGGAATTATGAGTACATCACCTTGGAAGACATGAACCAGCATCAAACATCCCAGGACAAGGCCCAAAATCAATGCTTGCATTGTACCATAGGACTCCTAGCATCACCCTCCTGATGCAGGTTTTCTTGTATTTCCCTCTTATGCAGAAGATTTTCTGCTATATAGCCTAGTACAGATTTTTCCACATCCATATCCTATGTAAAATTCTTGAACACTTATACTTTTCAAGAATTTCTGCAATAAGCATATTTTCATTAATTTCTACAAATGGTATATTTTAGAAAATTCTACAATTGGTGTATTGCAAGAAAATCTATAAACATTTATTTTGCAGGATTTTTCGCACCAGAAAATTGTGCCTGTATATAGAGGCCTTATCAAGCTATCACCATGACCAGTCATCACAATCAAGCACACAAGCATTCATGGCATCCAAAGAGTTTAACCAACTATCTACCATAACTGTCACGTCGATATAACTTTCTTTCTACTAATTTTTATAATTTTTAATCTCTAATATCTGCATAATTAGGATAAAAATTCCGTAAATATGAAAAAATAAGACCAATATTAATGAAAAGGCACCCAAAGCATGAAGTTAGTTGAAATTCAATTTTCACAATCGGGCTAGTCCCAATAGGTTATAGGTGATGGTGATTAGAATGACATGAGACAGCATAAAACATATATAACATGATATATATGACATTTGGACATAATATATTTTATCATGCAATATATTACTATTAACATATACTATACCAAAAGCACTCTATACATGTGAACATGCGCCAATTTGGACTAACAAAGATCTGAAAGTCAAAAACTTTTAAATTCAAACAATTCACTTGAGTGACTAACTCTCTAAAGACTGGAAACATCTTAGGATTAGCTAAACCTTTATATTTTAAGCTCCAACACTAGAAACATATTTGTCATGCATCTTATAATTATCATCCATGATAAGAATTTGTCTGAGGTGATTTTCTTAATATACTAATTTAAGTTTATTCAATAATTTCATATATAGAATTAATTAAGAAGACGATCGATATCTGAATAAGAACTTCAAAAAAAAAAATGTGTTTTTACCTGAGAATTTGTTATTAATTTCTATTATTGAATATTAAAAAGAGTTTTTAAGTCATGTATTATTACACTTTGATACCACGATAAATTTTTTAAGTTGAGCTTATTTAGAAACTGACGAAGTGATACAACGTGACAGTGAAACGAAAAGAAGAACAAAGAGAAGATAGAGAATTTTCTGGTTATAAATTACCTAGAAATGAACTTGTGTACAAAATGAATGCAAAAACTAACACTAATTGTCTGGTGACGGTTGAATGACAAAAAAAAAAAAAAAAAAAAAAAAAAGAAAAAAGATAAAAAAATTAGTGTAAAAGTGATATGTAATGAAATTTGATTGAAAAACTTAAAAAAAGTTGATAAAAATTGAAATTTTTTTTAATATTTTTTCATTTTAACATTGGCCCCATGTATGTATAGCTGTACAATAACTACAACTTGCAAAGCTAAATAAGTGAAAATGAAATGATACTTTTGTCTTCATGCACACAAACTGATTTGATGTAGATCATAGTGACCTTGTCACACTACGTACTTTTATTGCTTTAATAATCTGATTGCAAGTATCTGAATTCCAAGAATGCGGGCTGCCTACCACCTGTCTACTTGCTACAAATATGCATGTTGTTGTCTAATTTTTGCTTGGCTCCTTTGGCTTTAGAACTAAAATAATTCATTTTCCGTTGGGGCTTCTTAAATTCTTCTCCGTGTTATTTAATCCACCGTTGAATGCATTCATATCGGGTCTTTTTTTATGGGGCCTAAAAGAACTCGACATCAAGCCACAACTTTTCCAATCTAAGTTGGCGATAAGTTAGCTGAGGGGTTGCAGGAGGTAGCACCCTCCCTGCCGGAAGGTCGGGGCTCGGGGGCATTGCCTCAAAAAGTGGGAGAAGCTGCGTTAATGCATTCATATTATTTTAACTTAAAAAATACATTAATACGTCTGAATCATTAAATTTTGAGTTATGAAAGATACAAATCGAAGATTACTTATATAGAAAAGACCTGTATGGACCTTCTATATATAGGATGCAAACCAAAAGATATTGAGTGATGCAGATTGGGTGGTAATTCTTGACAGAATAGCCCTAGGAGTTTTGCTTATCCCGAACTCGTAAAGTTGCGTTCAATATCACGAAGTAGACAAGCATATCATCTCTAATGAAAACCTTATAAAACCCATTTGGCAGTAACAAAGTACATCTAATGTGGCATTTATTCACCTTGGGAATTGAGAATGAGAGAAGATACTTATGTAACAAAACACTTGAACGGATTTAATACCGTCACAGCTTAATTGAATTATGTGGATATTTACTTCGAAGATGAATTTAATGCTTTGATTGTTCTATAGTCTCTGTCAGCAAGCTAGAATGGTAATTTTTTTTTTAATTTTAAAACAAAACCCTAGTTACAATTGACAAGCCCAAATTTTTCGATTTTTTTTTTTTGGTTTGGTCAGAATAAAGCAGATGCAAGTTCAAAAATTTAAATACACTGAATACATAAAATATGTCAGAATAATCGGTAACCGCAATTGCAAGGTGAGTGTACCTAATTTCTTAACAACATGAAAGCTAACACTTCCCCTTGCGAAGAGTTAACACGTTCAAATACTACAAACCTAGCTCTGATACCATATTAAAATTATGGGTAAAACTCATCTCTAAAATCATAATTATAAGATAAGGGTGTTTAGGATTTTATTAAGAAAATAGAATTTCTTAACACAGGCGATGTGGGACATAATTGAAACTAACAAACACAGGCATTGCCAAAAGGAAATGTAAATGCTGACTGTAAGAACATCAAGAGATTCATTACTAGGCTTAGACGTGTATACCTGTTCCCCAATTACAACATCTCTGAGTGCAAGACTATTTGGATCAAACACAACCAGTTGAAAGCCTTCAATTGAAAGAAAAAACAAGGGAGCTAAACACCTAAAAAAACGTAGCGGTATGTGACGTAACGACCTACAATCTCGCTTGGTCGACTAATTTTAACAACTTGGCCCTGCGGTATCTGGACTTGCCAATGGAGACAACTAATATCTTTAACGGTACAATAACAATGGACGTACAAATAAAAAAAATGATCATAGTAAGAATGTTTCTCTGTACGCAATTATACTTGCAACATAAATTCCATCATACATTTATAATAAATTATGACATTATGAGCAGAATTTGATTATATGGGACAACAAAAACTTTAAGCACAACTGGCCATGCAATAATAATAGTGCTTTAGTAAGCTCATAGAAAACTAAGCCAACTTTTTAACAACCAGAGTGAAGCAGAAGCCCAAGCCAAACTTTGTAATCACAACCCAAACTAAACTAGCAAATCTTTTCTGCAAGCACACTTAGTGTCGTAATTCAAATCACAAACTTTTATTGCCTTCAGTAAGAGCAGTAATTCTGTCCTCTCAAAGGTTACAAATAGAGCCCCTTCTTTCTTGTCTTATATACCAAAGTTGGACAATCAAATTTAAATTTGGACATAATCAATAGGGTTATCCAATAATAGACAAGACACAGTAACACAACCCGAATGTAACACAACATGAATACTAAATTACTGAGAGAAATATTGTTGAATATGAGCTGTCAAGCCCACGTTGGGTGTTTGAATTTTTCTCAACCCTTCTTTTCTTCAAATTTGAGTTGTTCACCCTAATTATGCTTTCTAGCCAAAAATATAAGATGGCCATATTTAGTATGGCTATTCATTTGCTCAAGTATAAATAGAGGTTTGAGAGAATGGGAAATTGTGCAAGGAAGAAATAAAGAAAAGAATTAAAGTGTGGAGAGGTGTGGGAGATATATTTGTTTTTGTAGTGAGTTATATTTCGGGTACTTTTTGTCTCAATTTTGGCACCAAAATAATGTCTCAATTGTAAGATATACGCCCGTAGACATAAGCATTACACTGAACCACGTAATTCGTTGTGTTTTTGTATATTGCAATTATTTTTATTTTTTATCCATAATTATTTTTCATACTTTACTACATATCAGTCTCAATTTGTCATAACAAACTAGTATCAAAGTTAAGTTATTTCTATTGAAATTTTATTATGCCAGCTACTAAATATAAAGTTGTGAAATTTGATTGGAAGAATAGCTTCAGTTTATGGTATGTAAAATTGCATGCTTTGTTAACCCAACAAGGTTTGCACAAAGTTTTGGATGAAAAGAAAAAAACTCCCTACAATGATGTCAGATGAAGACAAATTAGATTTTGACACTAAAATACTTAGTGTAATTCAATTGTGCTTAAGCGACGAAATATTGTGAGAAGTTGCAGATGAAACAACTAGAGAAAAATTATGGCTCAAATTGGAGAGTTTGTACATGACAAAGTCTCTCACAAATAAGTTGTATTTGAAACAGCATCTCTACACCTTGTACATAAAGGAAGGTACATCTATTTAAATTCACCTTGACGAGTTTACACTACTGCAAAATTAAGCATCCGCGCGCTAAGAACTCGCGCGACCGCTGGAGGCCGTCGCAGAAGGTAGCAATAGCAACCGCCAGTGGCGGTCGCAAGGGCCATGGCTAAAGCCTTAGATATTTTTTCGTGATTCCCTATTTTTCTTCACTTTCTGCTCAGTTCTTTCTTACCGCGCGCGCCAAGCGAGTTCTCGGCACTGCATCCTTTCTGCTTCTGCCAGAGCCATCAGCCACCGCCATGCCGCCTTCGCTGGAGTTCGGTGCTCTCTCTGTCTTTCTCTTTTTTCCTTCATTTTTTTACTTGGTTGTTCCTTGATTTTTCAGTCCGCTTGTGCCGTGTTGCTGTCGCTGTAGGGTTTTGCACTCTACCGGAGCCACCAGCCACCACCATGCCGCTGTCACCGGAGTTCTTGGCACCGTCTCTTTATTCGTAACTCTCCCTCTCTTTCTCCCCCTTTCTCTGTCTTTTGGGTTTTTTTAATTTTTATTTTAATTTGGTGGATAATTAATTGATTTGGTTATCTTAGTGGTTGATTTGGCCATTGATTGTATTTTGAGGATTTGATTTTGTTTTTTTTTTTGGATCAAAATTATAGAACACAGATAAAACCCATCATTTTTACAAGTTAGCCCCAAATACTCACAAAAAACCCCAAAAACCAGAATCTTGAAAATCGACTTTCAATTCTTGGAGCTCGAAATTACAGAATACCCGGAAAAAAAACCCGTCATTTTTAGAAGTTAGCCCCCCAAATCCTTTGAAAAACTATAAAAATCAGAACTGTAGCTCGGTGCTGGTGAACTTGGCGGCGGCCTTCGTCCCATCGGAGATGGCTTGTTTGGCCAGCTCACAAGGAAGAACGACGGTATGAATATTTTTGTTGATATCATAATTTAATATTAATTATAGTTGCTATAGTAATTTTAATATTATACAAAGTGGTTTTTTTCCCCTTTTTTTTTATTATCATTCGTTTAAATCTTAAGTTCTAGGCCGTGCACACGAGTTTTGATTTGCATAGTGAAAGTCAGAGCTCAACGTCAAAAAATGATTCGATTTTCTTGTTCTTTTAATCTTTGCATATGATTCAATTGGAGTCCTCACTGCTGAGATGGAAAAAAACCCTGAGGTATGGTTATATAAATGCAATTACTTTGATTTGTCGATATATTTAGTTTGTTGCTTCGGTTTATATTTTTCTCCACTCTTTTCATGTTGTATTAAACATATGCTAACACTATGCAGATTTTTATTCAAACTGGATACCCTATTGATTTGCCTTCTGCAAGTTTAGGAAGTTACTGCATTTATGAATATCATATGTATGCATTACAGCATCACCTAATAAAGCTTTTGTTTTCTTCTTTGTTTCAATGTTGAACCATGCATACTGCATACTGCATTCTGTTTGTTTCCATCCTGCAGGTATATTGCTTTATTTGTCCGATACATGTATTTATCAAGTAAAGAAAAATGAAAGTGGTTACTGCCTACTGTCATAGCATTAAGTGATATCCATAAAGCAATCTCTAAGACAGGCCAAATGTCCTGTGAATTTTACAAAAATAGAAATGAATCACATTTCTGATTATAAAAGTAATAATGATGTATTAAGATGAATCACATTTCTCAAGGTTTGCAATGGCATAAGAATGTTATTATTAGAAGTCAGGCATCTTATATAAAGTACTTAATTTCATCTCAACTCTTTTGCTTGTGCTGGTACTGGAATTACTTGAGGAAGCAAACTTTTGTTCTAGAATCCTACACAATGAAGGTTAACTGGATAATGAACCGTTTATTATTTTCTTCCCATTGCTATCTTGTTTATGGGTGACCAAATAATAAGATGGTTTTTGTATTTGATTACTACAATCTTGTTGGTTGGAATTAAATTTTCTACTTTTTAAACTGCAGAATTGATGATCTCAAGCATTACCCATTTGCTAAAGTAATTAACCTTTACTTATTTATGTATTATCTCATCCATGTGATTTACTGCTATTTAAGAATTTTGTTTTATAGATCTTCTCGCCACTGAATTGCATTTTAGAATTGCTGAAGATGCTTGCATGTTTAATATTTTTTTTTTCTTATTTTGCTGCAATTTAATTTGAAGTTTGATGTTTTCATGATTTAGATATGTTGGTATTTTACCGACTCTTGGGAGCAATTCTGTATTAATGGAAGAATTGATGTCATCAATGGGTCTACATCGTAGGAGCTAGCCGTTACATAAGCTATCATCTGATCAACCTTGTGAAGCTAAGAAACAAAAATCAGAACTCACACAATTGTAGCTTAATGCTAATTGTGGGATGCCAACAAAGAGGAGGGGGTGCTGAACACCCGAATTTGCTTTTTGTTTTTGTTTTTTTTTTTAAATTGTATAAGACTTTTTTTTGTATAATTCAAAAACATTGTACTTTCATTAATATAAGAAGTAACTTATTTGCTAGTTTGTTTTTTCTTTTATGTATGATTGAATTTAATTTAGTGTCTAGTTTTAAAAAGTTGCAAACTAGGTGCAAGTATATAGGCTGAATAGGTGAAGTGAAGCAAAATATTAAAAAAAAAAAATTATAGTATTAGCGACCGCCTAGACAGTCGCTAAAGGCTAATCCTGATACCGCAGCAGCAAGTTTTTAGCGACCGCTAAGGCTGTCACTAAAGCTAGCTAAGGCCGTCGCTAAAGGTACCTTTAGCGACCGCCAAGGCCGTCGCTAAAGCCATATTAGGCCGTCGCTAATAGTTAAAAAATCAAAAACTCCGCGGTCGCTAAAAGGGTCGCAATAATTTAGCGACTGCCCCATGGCGGTCGCTAAAAGTCATTAGCGACGAGCTTATTGCGGCCAACTATTGGCGGTCGCTAGGCGGTCGCTATAGAGTATTAGCGACGGCTTTTCAACCTTTAGCGACTGCCAGTGGCGGCCGCTAATACTCATTTTTCTACTAGTGTTAACAAAATTGTCATGGATTTGAAAAATATTGATATTAAAATTGATGATGAAGATCAAGCCCTTATTGTATTGTGTTCTCTACCTCCATCACATAAGCGTTTTGTTACAACAATGGTTTATAAAAAGAATACTATCTCTATGGAGGATGTTAAAGCATCTTCATTATCAGAAGAATTGAGAGCAATGGTGTTCGAGGATGGAGGCGAAAATCAAGTCAAGGGTCTGACAGTCAGGGGAAGACATTAGAGAGAAATGATCTTACCAATAGCAATAGAGATCGATCTAGGTCAAAATCTAGATTAAAAAAAAAAAAAAGATTAAATGCTACTATTGCAAAAAGACAGAGCATTATAAGAAAGACTATCCAAAACTCAAATAGAAAGAGGAGAACAAAGTTGTTGGTGTTGCTGAAGAAAATTTAAATAATGACGGAAATGTTTTGTCAGTGGCGACCATTTGTGGATCTTCAAATGAGGAGTGGATTCTTAACTCGGGTTATTCCTTCATATATGTCCTAACCAGAATTAGTTCACGACATACCAGTCAATGAATGGTGGCATAGTTTTCATACGGAACGATACATCCTGTAAAACTATTGGTATTGGAACAATTCGAATCAAACCGCACAACGATATCATAAGACTTTGACAGATGTCCGACACATGCCATATTTAGAGAAAAATCTTATCTCTCTTGGTACTCTTGACTCTAGTGGTTGTAAGTATACGGCTAAAGAGGGAGTGATGCGAGTAACAAAAAGAGCTTTGGTAGTTATGAAAGATATGTTGACTAAAATCCTCTATGTACTTTAAGATAATACAATTCTTAGAGATATAGCTGTCTTATCATCAGCAAGTTCAGATCATGACACTGTCCAGTTATGGCATATGTGCTTGGGGCATATAAGTGAGAGGGGCATGACAGTGTTACGCAAACAAGAGTTGCGATGTGGTCAGAAACAAGAAAGTTGAGCTTTTATGAACATTGCATCTTTAGTAAGTAATGTAGAGTCAAGTTCAATAAAGTCATTCGCAGAATTAAAGGTACACTGGACTATATCCATTCTAACTTTTGGGGTTCTTCTCGAGTTTCATTAAAAGGTAGATCGAGATATTTTGTGACATTTATTGACAACTACTCAAGAAAGGTCTAGATTTATTTTTTAAAACACAAAAATAAAGCTTTTCTTAAGTTTAAATAGTGGAAAGCCATGATTGAGAAACAGACAAAAAGGAAAATTAAGCAACTTAGGACTGACAATGGTCTTGAGTTCTGTTCAGGAGAATTTGATAAGTTTTGTAACAATGAAAGGATCATGAGGCATCATACAGTTAGTAAAACACCCTAGCAGAATGGTATAACAGAACGTATGAATAGGACACTTTTGGAGAGAGCTCATTGTTTGCTCTCTAATGCTAGTTTAGGAAAATATTTTTGAGCTGAAGCAGTTTCCACAGCTTGCTACTTGGTGAATCGATATCTATCAACTTCCATTGAATACAATACTTCTAAAGAGATGTGGTTAGTTAATCCTGCTGACTATTCTAATTTAAGAATTTTTGCTTGCCCAGCCTATGCACATGTTAATAAAGGAAAACTTGAGCCAAGAAATGCATTTTTCTGAGATATGGATCTGGGGTGAAAGGATACAGATTGTAGTGTCATGATCCTACGTCATCCAAGTTCATTATTAGTAGAGATGTTACCTTTAATGAATTAGTCATGTTGCATCCGAGAAAGGAGTGTGTTGATAATGGTAAAGACCTTGATATTGGAGAAAAAGTAGAATTTGAAAGTGGACCCCCCCAAAAATATATTGTTTTTGATGGGCCCATTAGAGAAAATAAGCAAACAGATGATGCATTACCTAAGCAACCATACAATATTACTATCAGTAGACAGAAGAGAAGACCATCTTTAAGGTATAGTGATGCTGATTTTTTCTTTTATGGTTTGACTATGGCTGGAACAATTGAGTTTTAAGAACCTGTAACATATCACGGAGCTGTTATCAACTAATGAGTCAACATAATGGACTGTTACTATGAATGAAGAAATTGAGTCTCTTTAGAAGAATTAGACTTGGAAGCTAGCAAAACTGCCTAAGGGCAAAAGGATTGTTGGGTGTAAATGACTTTGCAAAAGAAAAGAAGAATGCCCAGGAATGAAAGATGCAAGGTACACAACACGCTTGGTGACAAAGAGCTATAGTCAAAAGAAAAGTGTAGACTTCAATGAAGTATTTTCACCAGTTGTGAAATTTAACTCTATTCACGTGTTGCTTGATATGGTTGCCATGTTTGACTTAGAGTTTGAACAGTTTGATGTCAAAACAGCTTTCTTACATGGTGAGCTTGAATAATAGATTTACATACATCAACTAGAAAGGTTCATTGTTGCAAGGAAGAAAGACCATGAATACTTATTGAAAAAATCCTTGTATAGTCTAAAGTAATCACCTAGCTAGTGGTATAAGCAATTTAACACATTCATAATTGAGCATGGTTACTCTAGAAGTAAGCATGATAGTTGTGTCTACTTTAAAAAGCTCGCAAATAGACATATCCGAGATTGTCAGGTTGAAAGCCTAACTTAGTGGTGAGTTTGAAATGAAAGATTTGGACTTAGTAAAGAAGATTTTGGATATGAAAATTCACAAGCATAGAAAAGTGAGAAAGTTATATTTGTCCCAGAAAAAAGTACATTGAGAAACTACTTGAACGTTTTGATATGTAAAACTCTAAGCCTGTGAGTGCTCCACTTGCTGCTCATTGTAAGCTTTCAACGGCCATATCACTACAGTTTGAAGAAGAAAAGATTGACATATCTCGTGTGCCATATGCTAGTGTTGTTAGAAGTCTCATGTATGCTATGCTATATACTTATCTAAATATTTTACATGCAGTCAATGTTGTGAGTAAATACATGGCCAATCTTGATAAGGCTCACTAGTAGGCCGTGAAATGGATATTTCAATACCTAAGAGGTACTACAAATGTTAGTTTAGTGTTTGATAGTAGTAGTGCATATAACACTGCTATTGGGTTCATGGATTTAGATTATGTTACCGATTTTGATAAGAGAAGATCTCTGATAGGTTATGTTTTCAGTTTCTCAGGTTCTGCCATTAGTTGAAAAACAACATTACAGACTACAGTTGCATTTGTCCACTACGGAGGTAGAATATATGGCAATAATTGGGGTAGTGAAAGAAGCTATTTGGTTAAAAGACTTGCTTGGCGAATTAGGTTTGAAATAGGATCATCATGTGGTATATTATGATAGCCAAAGTACCATACATTTGACCAAAAATCAAATGTATCATGAGACAACTAAGCACATTGATGTCAGATATCATTTTACTCGAGAAATTATATCTCAAGGGTATATTGGAATTCGGAAGATTGGTACGGTGGATATCCAACTGATATATTGACTAAGCCAGTTCCTGTTTAGAAGTTTAAGCATTACTTGGATTTAATTGATGTTTGTTCCATTTGAAAGGCCCTCTAAGGCATTATGAAAAAGATAGGAGATGATCGTGACTACCCACACAGGGGCTTGAGGGGAAGAATTGTACAATATGAACTGTTAAGCCCATGTTGGGTGTTTGAATTTTCTCAACTATTTTTTTCTTCAAATCTGAGTTGTTCATCCTAATTATGCTTCCTAGCCAAAAATATGAGATGGCCATATTTAGTATGGCTATTCATTTGCTCAAGTATAAATACAGGCTTTAGAGAATAGGAAATTGTGTAAGGAAGAAACAAAGAAAAGAATTAAAGTATGGAGAGGTGTAGGAGAAATTAGGTATTTGTCTTTGTAGTGTGAGATATATTTCGAGTACTTTTTTGTCTCAATTTTGGTACCAAAATATTTTGTCTTTCTCACATTTTGTATTCTTTTTTTATTATAGTAAAATACTTCTCATGTTTTCATCCGTGGGCGTAGGCATTACGCCGAATCACATAATTCGTTGTACCTTTGTGTGTTGCAATTATTTTTATCAATCTTAATTTATCACAACAAACACGAACATGATGACACAATAAGTTAAATCGAAATTGAAATGATTGGACCTGATTTCGAAATAAATTAATTATTTAACATATTTATTAAATTTTGAGATATTTACACATAAACACTAATAAATACAATTATGAACCCAAACATGACCCATCAACACAAATTACCGCCGCCAATAATCATAATAACTCCCAAAATACAACATCTCTAGTAGATTGAATAATTTGTTACATTGGCCATCCTTGAATGGAATACTATTACCACTACTAGAGATGTGAGTTTTGGCGTGCTATTTTTTCGAGTGACCGCCTAAATCAATCGTAAAAGTAATATTAGCAACTGTTTATGGTAGTCGCAGAATGAGAAGTCCAAAATGTGATGCGACTAGTGTATTGGCGATCAAATTATTCACGCAACCACTTTAAACAGTCTCTAAAACAACATGTACGACAAATTTAGCAACCGCTTGTGACAGTCGTTAGTAGTTTTTACCATTCAAGACCTCTTTTTTTTTTTTTTTTTCTCTCTCTCTCTCTTCTTCTCTTCTTCTTTCTTTTCCTGCCCCTTCCCTCCCTGTGCCTTTGTTCTTGTGCTGTCGATCCATCTGGTTCCGATTGGCATCTCCGTCTTCCGTCATGCCGGTAAGGTTCTAAACTTTTTCTCTTCCTGTCCTTCTTCCCCTCTCATTGTCTATTTCTTTATGTGTATGTATATATATTGCCTTAATTTTTCTTTTCCTTTTTTGCACTTTTGGTGAATCATTTGTTGAGATTGACAGAGAAAACTCTCGCTGCCTCCTGTTGCGCCGGTCGATCATTTGTGGCTGATCAGGTATGTAATTTTTTTTTGTTTTTTTTTCTTGTTATGTATACTATTATATGTATATATATTTATTTGTGAATGTAATGTTGAGAAGTTGATTTTTTATTGTTTTGTACACTGTTCTGATTTTTTGTTTACTACGTAATTTTTTTTGTTTGTTATTTGCAATTTGTTGTTGTAATTTCTTAATGTATACTGTTGATTTTTTTTTTTTTTGGGTAATTTGTTGTTGTAATTTTTTAATGTAATGTTGGGAAGTGATTTTTTGTTTGTTATGTATACTATTAGGAAGTCGATTGTTTTCGTTTGTTGTAATTTGTTGTTAAAAAATATTATTTTACATTTGTGGTAAAATATTTTGTAAAAATTTTGATAATTTTTAAAAATTTTTAATTATTTTTTAAAAATTTTAAAGAAAATTTTTATTTTACATTTAAGAATTTTTGTAATTTTTAAATATTTGGTGAAATTTTTGATAATTTTTAAAAATTTTTATTTATTTAGTAAAAAATTTGAAGAAAATTTCAAAAGTTTTTAATAAGTAAGGCAGGCATGATTTTTTATTTTTTTAGTAATTAAAAATCAATTAAGAATTAATTACTTTTTTATTTTTTTCTTATATCACTTTTTACTTAAAAATTAAATTAGAATATATTTGGGAGTTTTGGTAGTGACTTAAATTAATGAAAAAATCAATATGTAATTATTTTACTAAAAATTAAAAATCAATTTAAAGTCATTTTTTAATTTTTTTCTACCAAAAGTTCGTGCACGAGGACATATAATTTTTTTTTTTTTTAATTTTGGTGATTAAAAAACAATCAAGAATTAATTGATTTTTTTTTTTTTTTGTCTTATATCACTTTTTAATTAAAAATTTAATTAGATTGTATTTGAGAGCTTTGCTAGTGATTTAAATAAGGAGAAAAATCAATTTGTCATTATTTTTCTAACAGTAAGAATCAATTTAAAATTATTTTTTTATTTTTTCTACCAAAAGCCCATGCACAGATTTTATAAACGTAGGGAGAGCATAATTTATTTTTATTTTTTTTGCAGTTAAAAATTAGTTAAAAATTACATCATTTTTAATTTTTTTTTGTCTTATATCACCTTTTAATTAAAAATTTAATTGAGTCGTATTTTGGGGTTTTGGTAGTGGTTTTTCTAATAATTAAATATCAATTTAAAATTATTTTTTATTATTAAATTATAATAATAGTAATAATAAGAATAAAATTAAATAATAATGGTAGTGATAATATTAAATAGTAAAAGTAATAATAATATTAAATTATAGTTGTAATAATAATAATACTAAATAATAAATAGTAATAAAAAGAATAATATTAAGTATTTTTTGTTGCAATAAGAATAAAATAAAATAATAATGGTAATGGCAATATTAATTAATAAAAGTAGCAATATTATTAAATTATAATAAAAGTAATAATAATATTAATTTATAATAATAGTAATAATAAAATTAAATAATAAATACTACTAAAAAGAATAATATTAAGAAAGATTTTTAGTTGTAACAGGAATAAAATTAATAACAATGGTAGTGATAATATTAAATAGTAAAATAATAATATTAAATTATAATAGTAGTAATAATAATATTAAATAATAAATACTAATAAAAAGAATAATATTTGTAATAAGAATAAAACTAAATAATAATGGTAGCAACAATATTAATTAATAAAAGCAATAATATTGTTAAATTATAGTAAAACTAATAACATTATTAAATTATTACAATAGTAACAAGAATATTAAATAATTACTAATAAAAAGAATAATATTATGAAAGATTTTTAGTTGTAAAAAGAATAAAATTAAATAATAATGGTAGTGATAATATTAAATAATAAAGGTAATAATAATATTAAATTATAATAGTGGTAATAATAATATTAAATAATAAAAAATAATAAAAAGAATAAGATTAAATATTTTTAGTTGTAATAAGAATAAAACTAGATAATAATGGTAGTGATAATACTAATTAATAAAAGTAATAATATTATTAAATTATGATAAAAGTAATAATAATATTAAATTATAACAATAGTAATAATAATATTAAATAATAATGGTAGCGATAATATCAAATAAGAGAATTGATAATAATAGTAATAATAGTAATAACAATATTTAACATTGTAATTAGGTAATTAATAGTAGTTTAATTATAATATTAATATTAATATTAATCTGTAATAAAATTAATAATTAATACCCAAATCCTTAATGATGGACCCATCCCAATCAACTAATTACGGTAGATTTAGCAAATGAGTTATTGACTAGTTTATTTTATTGTCTATTTATTGTTAATCAAATTGTTACTCATTAAGCCAATTGTTGCTAATTAACTTATTTGTATCATGTTTTTTTATTTTATAGATTTTTATTTTTAATTGATAATAAAACAAAAATGCTTAATTAGTTTCACTTGTACCCAATCCAAAATTTTTGTGGACCCAATCAAGTCCAATATTGATAATATAACAAAATTAGGTAAATAATATCATAATTACTTAATTAGTATTGTTAAATTATAATATTAGATTAATACTATTTAATTAGTTAAATTAGTAAGTTACACAAAAATTCCTAATTTAATTACGCAGGCTCAATCCAATATGATCAATTCAAATTTTACTATTAATAATATAAGAAAATTAGATAAATAATAATATTATAATTAGTTAATTAGTAATCTTAGATTATAATATTAGATTAATAATATTGAATTAGTTAAATTAATAAGTAATACAGAAATCCCTAATCTAATTACTTGGACTCAATCCAATATCTTACTTGGGCCTAATCTAAATTTTAGTCCAAATCTAATTCAAATCTCAATTTATTCTAAGTTAGAAAGTAAAGAGAAACTTATAATTCATTTACTTTATTCATTTGCATATATTAATGAAACTTAGACCCATTCGAGAATCTTATGTGCCACCCGTTTAGTCATCCATAGGCGACATATTAGGTCTTCAACCAGGTTCATCGTTTTTGTGATGAACATGTGTGAATTGACGTACACGATTCTTGAATTGTCCAGTTCGGATAGTTTGGGAACGCAACTATCCATCTTGTCCTCAACAACTCATGGAATGTTCAATGTTAGATAGTGTCACGCCCCGGGTCCGGGGACCCAGGGAGTGAGTGTAAAGCAAGCATAATATGAACACACGGTTCCATATCAGAGCTAACGCAACAGTTACATAGTGGACCCACAGAACAAAACTGCTATATAACGGCCTAAAATCTGGACTTAAGGAGGGTACCTAATGGTCACCTGTGCAGTTATAAACATCCACTACACATTCATCAAATCCAATCATTCCCATTCATCACATATGAACTAGGG
>JAVXUM010000046.1:15322411-15344872 GCA_035590655.1 Pouteria glomerata
AGAATGGTGCCCCTCTGTTTGAATGACTATGACATGCTGGTAGATCAAGCTATGACAGTGGAGGCGGATTTGAACGAAACCAGAACAATAATAGAGGGCCGGCGTGGCCGAAGTATGGGGAGTCAGCAAGAATGGGAGGGTAGAAAGAAGTTTAAGGGTGGTGCATCCACCTCCCAGGGACAGCCACCACAGCCAAGCAATATGGCCCCCAGGCAGATAAGAAGGGGGGAGGGATCAGTTCCCGGACAGCCCCTTTGCTATCACTGTAATTAACCTGGGCACATAAGATCCAACTGCCCTTTGTTGCTACGATAGGGTGGGTCGGTTGCGCCGACGAGAGGTAGCTCGGGGACAGATAGCCGAGTTTGTTATAGATGTGGACAGATGGGGCATATCCAGCGATTTTGCCCCAGCCGTCGGGAATGGGCCAGAGTTTTCAGAGTGGCCGTTCTTCCACGTCTCACCCAGCACCGCAACAGATACCACCCAGGGGACCTCCGGCAGGAACAGCTCAGAGTGAGGCCCCACAGCCACAAAGGGGAGCTTAGCAGAGACAGATGACTGGCCGATCCCAGGGTTCGCAAGTACAGGGGAGGGTTTTGCTGTGGCAGAGCAGGAGTTACCAGCGAAGCCTATAGTTACTCGAGGTATATTCCGAGTTTATTCTTCCCATGCCACCGTTTTGCTAGACACTGGAGCATCCCATTCTTTTATTTCTGCACGATTTGCTTCCTCTTTGGGACTGAAAGTTAGTTCTATGGACTTGTTATTACATGTTGAGACTCCAGTAGCTGATTTTTCTTCCCTGACTAATAGATATAAAGGATGTCAATTAAGAGTAGAAGATGTATATAGTGGGAAGGAATTGGTCACTACTTGTGATTTGATTGTTCCAGAGATGAAGGGTTTTGATGTGATACTTGGAATGGACTAGCTGGTGTCCTACCAAGCAAAGATTGACTGTCACAATCGTAAAGTGACTTTATCGACCCTTGAAGGAATCCCGATTCGCTTCTTCGCAGATAGATGTGAAATGTCTAATACGGCCTTATGGAGTGGCCAGAAGAAAACAGACTTATGCACTCTATTTGCTTGTTTGGTGGTGGAAGAAGGAGATGAAGGACGAAGAGTTGAATTACCACGAGTGGTAAAAGAATTTCCCGAGGTGTTCCCGGGTGATCTATCGAGGTTACCACCGGAGCGGGAGGTGGAGTTTTGTATTAATTTGGTTCCGGGCACGGAACCGATTTCTATCCCTCCCTACCAGTTGGCACCAGTTGAGTTGGAGGAGTTAAGAACTCAGTTGGAAGAATTATTGGCAAAGGGCTTCATTAGGTCGAGTACCTCACCATGGGGTGCTCCGGCACTATTTGCTGCCAAGAAAGACGGGATGCTTCGGATGTGCATAGACTACCGGAAGCTCAACCGGGTAATAATTAAGAACAAATACCCACTACCGAGGATTGATGACCTATTTGACCAGTTGAAGGGGTCAGTAGTGTTTTCCAAGATCGATCTTCGGTCCGGTTATCACCAGTTGCGTATTTGGGATGAAGATATTCCCAAGACAGCATTTAGGACTCGGTATGGCCATTATGAGTTCCTGGTGATGCCGTTTGGGTTGACAAACGCTCCGGCAGTCTTTATAGACTTAATGAATAGAGTATTCTAGGAATTTCTAGACAAGTTTGTCGTGGTGTTTATCGATGATGTGCTGGTATACTCCAAGTCGGAAGAAGAACATGAACAACATCTTCGATTAATGCTCCAGCAGCTGAAAAACTACCAACTATATGCCAAGCTAAGCAAATGCGACTTCTGGTTGAAAGAAGTCAAGTTTTTGAGGCATGTAGTAACACGGGAGGGAGTGGCAGTAGATCCCTCCAAGATTGAAGCAGTTATGGAGTAGTCTCAACCCAGGACTATATTTGAGATATGAAGTTTCCTCAGGTTGGCTGGGTACTATCAGAGATTTGTACTAGACTTCTCACGGCTGGCAGCTCAACTGACTAAATTGACGAGGAAAGGGGTAAATTTTGAATAGAGTGACTCCTGTGAGTGGGCCTTCCAAGAGATAAAGAGAAGGCTAACTACCACCCCAGTATTTATCATCCCAGAAAGAGGAGCAGGATACTCAGTCTATGGTGATGCTTCACGAGAAGAACTGGGCTGTGTCTTGATGCAGAATGGGCGTGTTGTAGCTTACGGCTCCAGGCAGTTGAAGACTAATGAAAAGAATTACCCTGTACACGATTTGGAGGTTGCAGCTGTGATCTTTGCCTTAAAGACCTGGCGGCACTATTTGTATGGTGAACGGTTCAAAGTCTTTTCTGATCACAAGAGCTTGAAGTACATTTTTACACAGAAAGACTTGAACTTGAGACAGCGCAAGTGGATGGAGTACATGGAAGACTATCATTTTGAATTGCACTACCACCCCGGTAAAGCCAATGTAGTGGCGGATGCGCTGAGTCGCAAAACTAGAAGTGCTATGACCAGTCTGGCGGTAAAGGAATGGGAAATGATGGGAGCCGTGAATGAATTTGCCTTGACACTTGAAGAAGGGACTAAAAGAGGAGTGTTATATTCTTCTATTGTCTACCCAGCCCTGATCTGCAAAGTGATTGAAGCCCAAAGGGAAGACTCGGAGGTTAGAGAACTGCGGGAGAAAATGCAGGGGTTGGAGTCAGACTGGATAATAAAAGATGAAGTGCTGAAATATCAAGGCAGAATCTTTGTGGCCTCAGCGGTTAGAAATGACGTCCTAAAGGAATTTCACTGCTCAAAGCTAGCAGTGCACCCTAGGGGTACAAAGATGTATCACGACTTGAAAAGGCAGCTTTACTGGGCCGGGATGAAGAGGGAAGTAGCGGGGTTCATAGAAAGGTGCTTAACGTGTCAGCAGGTAAAGGCAGAGCATCAAAGGCCAGCTGGGCTATTACAACCTTTGCCTGTAGTGGAATAGAAGTGGGAGCACGTAACTATGGACTTCATGTCTGGGTTGCCTAGAACAAGAAGGAGCTATGATGCTATTTGGGCTATTGTGGATAGATTAACAAAGTCAGCTCACTTCTTAGCTATGACGATGACAGACTCCCTGGATTCCCTAGCCCGGTTATATATTAGAGAAATTGTAAAGTTGCATGGCACGCCAGTCTCTGTTGTCTCCGACCGAGATCCTCATTTTGTTTCCTGCTTCTGGCAGAGTTTCCAAACAGTTATGGGGACGGACTTGTGTTTTAGTATAGCCTTTCATCCCCAAACTGATGGCCAGACGGAACGAACCATTCAGGTGTTGGAAGATATGCTCCGAGCTTATGTCTTGGACTTCAAGGGGAGTTAGGAGGATCATTTGCCACTGGTGGAGTTTGCTTACAATAACAGCTACCAAGCTAGTATTGGTATGGCTCCATTTGAAGCTTTGTATGGTAGGCCGTGTAGATCCTCAATGTGTTGGACACAAGTCGGAGAGGCAGCTATGATGGGACCATAATTGGTTCAGGAAACAAACAATAAAGTTAAACTTATCAGACAGCGATTGGAGATAGCCCGAAGCCACCAAAAGAGTTATGCGGACCAGCGGAGGCGACCCTTGGAGTTCCAAGTGGGAGACCACGTTTTTTTGAAAGTATTACCCCGCAAAGGGCACTTCTATTTTGGTAAACGAGGGAAGTTGTCTTCCGGCTACATTTGTCCATTTGAGATACTAGCTCGGGTAGGAGAAGTTGCCTACAAACTAGCGTTGCCACCACAACTAACGGGGGTACACGAAGTGTTTCAGGTTTCCATGTTGGGGAAGTACGTTCCAGACCCCTCACATGTATTAGATTGGGCAGAGTTGGAAGTAAACTCAGATGCCAAGTATGAGGTGAGGCCGGCTCAGATTCTAGACACTCGAAACCAGGTGTTTTGGGGTAAAATCATTCCTCTGGTTCGAGTACTATGGAAGCATCATGACATTGAAGAGTCCACGTAGGAGTGTGAAGCTGAAATGCGAGAACGATACCCCGAGTTATTTTCTTAGTTTATATAACTTTTGAATGTAATTGTATGTTGATATTCGTGAATAAAATTTCGAGGATGAAATTTTTGTAAGGAAGGAAGACTGTGATACGCTGGGTTCTCGAGATGAATGAAAATGGCATTTAAATTGAACCGGGATGAGTTTATGTGTGTAATGGGTGTTTTGAGACCAAAAATTGATGGGTTCAAGTGTGAAGGTGAAGTTGGAGAATTCAGGTAGAATTTGGTATCGGTGGGTGCACGAGCCTATGCACAGGCGTGCGCCTGAGGTTGGTCTACCTGCCTGGAACTGACCCTCGGTGGGCACCCGAGTTGGTGTGCACCCGTGACCTTTCCCCCTCGTGCACCCGCGCCAGTCCAGTATGTTTCCCTCTTGTCCGGCCATTTGAATTGTGAAGTTAAGCTTTTGACCAAGTCAACACCAAATCATTTTGACCATATCTTGATCATGGGAAATGAGAGGAGGCTCGGTTAAGGAAACATTGGAAGACCATTTTTTTGTTTTCTTCTTATTTTGGCTTTTGTGAGAGTTGGAATTAACATTAAATGATGGTGGGACCATGAGCATTAACTTGGGGAGACTTTGCTTACCAATATATGTATATATATATATTAGATGAATGCATATAAGGGAAGACTTGGCCGGCCACTTGAGGTTTTGTATATATATATATATATGTACATAGCTAGTTGAGAAGAGAACATGTGGAAAATTGTGATTGGCCCATGGGAAATTAAGTTGGTTTGTCTAACTAATTTGGTTAGAAGAATTTGAGGATTTTGGTTAAAGAAAAACTAGTGATCAACTAAAGGGAAATGGAAGACAAGTCTCCCACGTGACCACCTCAAACATATGTTCCAACATATATATTTCGGCTAAGACAAAGAATACCTTAACTTAGACACAAAAAGATGAGAGAAAAACCTAGAGCTTAGAGAGAGCTAAAGGAGATTCGGCCAAGGGAAGAAGAAGAAAGAAGAAGAGAAGAAGGAAAGTTTCTTGGATTTTGGAAAGTTTTCCTTGCTCTACTTGCACTTAGAAGAAGATTAGTTTTCTTTTTGTTGTGGAGATGAACTAAGAAGAAACCTTGGTTTTCTTAAAGGATTTTGGTGTTCTTGAGAAAAGGGAGAAAGAGTTGGAAGAAGAGTTCATAAACTCAATTTGGAGCCAAAAAGGGGTTGAGTTCAACTTCTCTTAAAACCCTTCAAATTTCGGCCAAGGAGAGAGGTAGGGAGACCTCACACATCCTTAATATGTTTTGATTGTAAATGATTCTTCTTGAACAAATTCTTATGTTGTGATGTAGTGAGGACTTAGAAATGAATTTGTGAATAACCTAGGATGACTTGAGAAATGTTTATGACCTAGGTTCTTGTTATGGTTGTTTGATAACCTAGAATTGTTGGAAATGAATTTTTATATATCTAGAAATGTTGAAAGTACCTATGGTGAGTTGAAAATCCAATAATTTTCTTAACTTAACCTTACATTGAAATATGGAAATTTTGGTAAATATGGGCATATTAAACTATCCTTTAAGCCTAGAAATTTTGCCTAAATGTACATAGAAAACATTTTGATCAATATTGCAAAATGTCTAAATGTTTATGACTTGAAGAGAAATTGATGCATAGTTTATGATGATGTGATGAATGGTGATCCATAATGCGAACTAAATGAGAAGAAATAAATTAGTTCGATTGATTGGGTGTCTGAGATTGTGGGTACGGAAAATAAGAAGGGACTTGAGATTTTCCTCGAGTCGAAAGACCCGGAACCTGCGCAAAGTTGGTATCCCTACTAGTAGGTTAGTAACTTACAAACCGGGTTTGTGATGTATCAGTACATATTTTGGCGTTCCGTCGCCCTGGGCCGCGATCCTAAAGAACGGTTTGGAGATTGTACCCAAATTCCGATGATTACGTGAAAGACTAATAATTGTTTTGTGTACAAGTAAGAAACTTGATAAGTAGCAAAATATTGAAAATCATACACCTTACTTTTGATCATGCACTTGGTTTACCTTTTATGTTATGTCACTTTAAGTTTTGCTTTACATCATGCATATACTATTGTGAGTGTAACGTGAGCACAAGTTGTCCGTGCTCACGCCCCTATAGATACTCTTGCAGGACCCACACAGGGGAGACTTGATGAGCCTTGAGTCCAGCTAGATGATTTTGCAAGGAGTGCCCCAAAGTTTAGCTAGTTTACATTTTGATGGTTGGATAGTTGCAAAAATGTAAAGAATTGTATATGTTGGATATGGGAGGGAAATAGCCTAAGGGCCGGATATGTATATATTTTGATTTTTTTTTTTTTTTTTTTTGAGATGTATAATTATCTTGCCTCTTTTGGAAATGTAATGGCCTTAAAGCTCATTTATGGAACTTATGATTCTAGTTTATTCCTGGCTTTAAAACTACCTAATGATATTAGTATAGTGATGAAATTATATGATTTTGGTGGATGTACGTTTAGTAGTTGAATATTATATACAGGATGATGTTATTACAGGTTCAGGTTTTAAACCATTTAGTCCAATATAGTAGGGGAGGTTTTGTGGGTCCGTTACGTGACTGCAGCATTGCTCTGATGTTGTTAACCCTATTATCATGTTATGCGTATCTTTCGCTCACCCCCGGGTCCCCGGGCTCGGGGCGTGACAGATCCTAAAGTTTATTTAGAAAAATTTAAGTCAGTTTGTTTATATTACACGAATGGTTATATAGATGACAATTTTTAAATATAATTTTTTCCCATTATCATCATGTAAAGTGGCCGTTAATTGGTGTTGTGTCGTTACTTGCTCTATTAATATTTGAGAAGAGTTACACAATAATTTTATTGAAACGTTTCTCCCCAATTTTTAGAACATCACTATATAGTTTCAAATTGAAAATTTTTCTCAAAATTATGGTGAAAAAATTTATCAGTGTTAGGAGAGGTTTAAAAATATATTAAACTCTTACTTAAATTTTAATCTAGAGTTATGGCGTATCATTATAAATTTTTACGATGGTTTACTTGTGAAGATGCGCCAAACTCTTGAGGAGTTGTCTAGGGGTAAATTCCTTGACTTTACTCTAGAGCCAGCATAGGATTTTCTGGAGCCACTCTACAAGCAAACTCAACGTAGAAAAGAAATTAACTTGAAAGTTAATTTTAATGCACATGAGACCTCACATACTGACTCTACATTAAATGATACATTATTTGAGCCTGCTACACGTCCTTATCTTTGACTACTGACTAAAGCTGAAATTGCTAAATCTAGGTGCTTTTGTCACTTGCACGAGGAAATCCTAATTCAAAAACCTTAAACTTTGAGTGAAACAACTGTTCTGATAATGGTTGGGATAGTGAAGACAATGAACCTTTTGACTCATTCTCACCAGACTCTAACATGCATGAGACTTCATCTGTTGAGAGTCTAGAGGACATGGCAACCAATACCACCACAGAGCTTGAAGCTCATCCCACCCTGACAACCTAAGTGACCTTAGAAAGTCCTAACACTCATTTTGAGAGCCTCAAAGATATAGGTTCAAAGGAGCACACTGTTCAATCAGTCATTTTAGTTTCATCATATTTTACCACACCACTCGCTGAGACCACTTTTGATATATCTTTTTCTAGTGGGGCTAATACACATCATGACTTACTTGTTAAGACCACTATATTTGGGTGGAAGTATGATTCTAACTATGGTTGGGTTCCTACTTCAGTCCCATAGGACTATAATAAGAGCGAATTATCTCTATCATCCTTTGAGAGCTCGATAAGTAGGCCTGAGAATGAGAGCGGTGCACACCTCTTCTCTTTTGCCCTAATCCTAACTGAGAAGCCTACTGATAGAATTGAATATATTTTGACTAAAAGTGACCACACATATAGGAAGGTAATGAAGACCAAAAAGGTAAGTTGCATTGATTTCTTAGGTGTTGAGGGGATACGAGAAACCACACTCCATGTTCACATATGCGAATAACTTTGGGCTATATATATTTGGGGTTCAAGGATCTCCACAAGGTCATGCCTTCTCTAGTATTCTCTACACTTGGAGCACACTCACTCTCGATGCCTCCTAAGCCAGAGGAGCATATCTTTGAGTCAGTTGACCTTAGTTTACCGCTTGACATAACCTCATCCAAGATTCTTATTACGGGGATTATAAATGACTACAATGAGATTGACCATCACTGGGGTAAGGTAGTAGACAAAGAAAAAAAATTACATAGACTTTCTAGGTGTTAAGAGACTAATTGAACCCACCAAGTCCACATTCTTGAATGCATTATGGCCATAGTTGAGATTTTATGCACCTCATTCAAACTTTCTCCCCTCGGTGTGTTTTACATCTGATGTGCATTCACCTTTAGTGCTTTATAGGGCAACAGAGAATGTCTCTTCTTTTAAACCATTTGTGGATAGAGAAGGTGTCGGGTAACCCCTTTTATGATTTATTTTGTACATAGTAAATTAGATTTCTCTTTCTTTGTTTTTTTACTTTTTGTTAGTTTAGATTTTCTTTTCTTATTCTTTTTTCTTTTATTTTTTTTCTTTGTACTAACTTCATTCTTCTTTTATTTTTTATTTTATTTTTATTCTAAAATTTGTACTTAAAAAATAAATAAATAAATAAAAATTTTGACATTTCTCTCATATAGCTCTTTAATTTTCTTCAAATAAGGAATCTCTTGAGATAATATCCTTTATTTCTCTTTTATCTAGTCTTTCACTTCCAATTCGTACTTCATTTATACATCGTTGTTATTGTTGGGAGTGCTGTAAAATCTAAATTAAGGAGTATATCGGGTAATGCCTTAAGCAGCTTAAATAAAGGGTGCATGCTTAGTTTATTTTGTGCTTTATTTTTATTTATACCCTTTTGTGGCTATTATTTCTTGCTAAGTATCGTGCTCACTATTGCACACTATCAACTCACATATGCTTCATAGTTCTCACATTGAGGATAATGTAAATTTTAAATTAGGGGTAGGGTTCGCATGATGAATTAATTTGATAGGCATGAAAAAAAAAATTAAATCTTGGGCAAATTAAGCGTATCTTGACTTGGCATAACTGGACCTTACATGTACCTCTGAACTAGTTTAATGGGGATAGCAGTCATGAAAATAACGAATGGTTTACTTTCAATTTTGAGATAGGGAATGAAATTTGAAATTAAGTATAAACTTTTCTAATGTACTGAAGACTTGTCACTTTAAATCATTGAAATGAAGGTGTATTAAATATAAGATTTCATGAAACTTAGTTATGCAAATATACTAAGATAGAGGTGGAGACTTAGAACTCGACATTCTGCGAGCTTTTGAGCCTTAGCTTTTGTTATTAGAGGGTTTTATACTTAAAAGATCTATATATTTTCTTTCATCTCACTTTCTTTGAATAGCTGTATTACATAATTTTGTTTTGGTATTAAATGCAAAAGAGGCTACTTTTGATTTACATATGTCAATCAATATTTCCGACAAGTGTTATTAACCTAGAGAGTGATGTTAGACTTTCTTTTTTATATTTGAAAGCTTGAAACTTTTCTTTGCTTACATTACCATTGGAGCCAATTTGAAGCCTTGAACATAAAAATAATAATTTTTGAAGTTTTTTGGTTTAACCCACATTTATGACCCTTTTTAATCTTAGATATGTAGGTAAGTTTACCCTTGCATATTATGGGATATTTGTGCAAGTCGCATAATAAGGTATGTAAGGGAGTAGCTTCCTTTGTTGAAAAAAAAAAATCGCAAGGGAAAAAAAGTGTGTTAAAAAAAAAAAAAACTTCAATGTTAGCATTCAATAAGTGAAAAAAGAAAAGTTTAGGGGAGAATTATGTTGCACAATTATCCTTGAACATGCACTTTGAATTATCCTATCTATCTTTTGTTCAGTTAATACTCCCTGGCCAAGTTCTAACCTAGTAAAGACCTAATGGATTTTAGGTGAAAGATACTTATAAGAGTGTTGATCCTTCTCATGAAATTGATAATAGTATTCTTGTTATGCATTAATACATTCTGTTCTTGAAGTTATGTAACACTCTATGATTTAATTCTTTCAGTCACTTTTGATTTGGGTTCATTGCACGTATTTGTTATTACACTCCTGCAAGAACAAATAAAGTAACCATTTCTGAGTGATTTCCTTTGAGAGTGAACATCTTGGTGAGATTTAAAGTCGAGACTATGATATTTGACTGTATTTGTTAACTATGTTGATTAAATGAAACGATTTGATACACTTGAAGTTAGATGGTTAAAAAGTTAGGTGAGTCTGAGGTAATGGAAAAATTTATGCTATAATTTTAACATTTTACTACTTATTTCATATTGAATTTAAGTTAGAAGTTGTTGGAATGATTACCACCTCCCATTGAACTGGCTTAGAAATTTTGTGGGTAGATTCACTGCAAACTCTCATGAGACATTACTCATCCAGTAGGGAGAACCTAGGGGTTTGAAAGGTTTGCTACTCGTAACTAAGTGTAGTCGTGTTTCCAACGATAAGTAAAATAGGCTAATAATTCTATTTTATTTCAAATAAAGTCATTGCTAGAGACTAGCAATGTTCAAGTTAGGAGGTGTGATTACACTTAAAAAGTGTAATTACAAACTTCACAATTTGGCCTAAAAAGTATGCATTATCTAATAAATTTGTAGGTTTTGTTAATTTGTATTACTTATTTGGTTTGTTTTCTAAAATGCGGGAAAAACAGTGAAATAATTGTGGTTAGCAGTGATGAAAATGAGGAAAATGATGAGAACGAACTTCGGTCCCTACACCTGGAGCCTCGGTCCAGACCAGAGTAGGAGCTCAGGAGAAGGAGCAAAACAATTAAAGATATGAGGACGCTATGGTCCCCCACGGGTGGTCTAGACCACTGTAGGAGTTTGGTGCCGTTTTGAGTTAATTTTAGTTTTTATTTTTTTTGAGAGGTTTTTAAATACAAACTTATATAAAACTGTAGAGGCATTGAATAGACAGACTTAGGGGTAGCAGTAGTTAGGGTTTTTTTTCTCAGTTTTTGAAGGTTTCTTTAAATATATTTTAGCGGATTTGTAGTGTGTTCGTTGGTTCGTTGTCAGCTTTGATTATTTTTCGCTTTATATCGTTGAAGTACGGTATTTCATTCACCTAATTTAATACAACAATTCCTTGCTTGGATTTCTAAATTTTCTATTTTTATTATTTTTGAATGTTGATGGATTGTGAAAGCATGTTAGGCTAATTTCTCTTTAATCTTGATTTAACGACTTCAAGGTAGGGTGAAAGTTTTGAACAAGTTATTGTACTAGGGTTATATACGTAATGTGCTAACGCATACGCATCTGCACCTTCATTATAATCTGATTTATTTTGTTGAAAGATTTTTTAAAAAGCGAAAGCTTTTGATCATATTCCTGTAATCACTAATAAGAGCTTTCGATTCTTTAAAATTCTTTTAGATACCTTGAAACAAATAAATTAGATTTAAATCCACAAATATTTTTAATAGAAATTTTTAGGGATTCATAATCCTTTGACGTGAGTATGAAACTGTGTTTGTGGGACTTTTTAAACTTTACATAAAAATATTTCCCAATTTATGTTTCCGTTCTAAATGAAACTTAAATTGTGATATCTTTTTAGCATATTAGCTTATAAAAATTCGTTCCACTTGGACTTAAGCTACGAACATGTTTCACCTAAAATGAAACTAAGCACCTAAGGGTTCAAGGCTTGATCATGGAAACCTCCTAACTACCCTAATTAAATCCAAGTGTGGGGAATTACTCTTAAACGTAAGAGAAGTGTTGAGTAGTAAGTGTAGAGTTCAAGTCTAAAAGGGTGTTTTATTTTTAAGTGATAAAGGGACATGTTGGTAACAAATGAAAAAGAAGGATTTTGCTTTAATTTTGACCAATAACTCAAATGGTCTAATTTTGACCAAGTCATGCATGCTTAGGTAGAACCATAACCGATTATGGAGTAGAAGGAAGAAGTTTGAGTTGGTGTGAATGGTCTTGGCTGAAGGTGCATGTTGTAAGGAGTTTCTCTTTTTCCTATGTTGGTTCAATTTTGACAAAATTAAGAACCTTAAATTTGACTATTCTATACATATATAAGTATATATATATATGAGTGTGAAAGTGAATTCGGGTGAGAGGAAGATTAGTGGCCAAATGGAGCTTAAGGGAGAAGAGTGTTTGTTTTGTTTCTTTGCTAAGCTAGTTAGTCAAATTGGTGGGACCTATGGAATTAAATGAAAAATGGCTTAGGTGTGAAATGTGATGATTAGGAACCATGTGGAGAAATCTAGTCTTGCCAAGTGGAAGACTTAGTTTGGCATGTGAGCAATTTGGTTTGAAAAATAAGACTTGGCCGAGAGTTGAGATTGGCAAACACCATTCGGCCAAGAGAAGAGAAATTAAAAAGGAAAAGCAAGAAAAGAAGAGTGCTTGGCCAGGAAGAAAGAAAAACAAAGAAGAAGAAGAAAGAAAGAGAAGGAATAGAAGAAAAAGAAAGAAAAAGAAGGAAGAGAAGGAAAGTTTAAGGAACTTGGTAAGTTTTCCATGAATTGATCTAGATCTTCTTCCATCTCTTGAAAAAAATTTGTTTGAAGAATTAAGTGAAGTTCTTGGAAGAAATTAAAATGAAAAACTTGAATGTCTTTTAGGGTTTTGTGGTGCATTAAAATCAAAGAGAAAGGAAGTGGGACAAAAGGCTTGAAATCAACACTTTGAGCACTAGAAGCAATACTAGCTAGCTTTTGAAGTTCTCGTGGTTTTTGGCCAAGTTTGAGGTAGGGAATTTCATCTACTCTCTTTAATATATATTTAATTGCAGGAAATGTGAATTTTATGAATTTAGACATGTTGGATGCAAACTTGGCCAACCTAGGTTGGATGAAGTTATTTGCATGATTTGTGGTAATGTAATGTTATTTGGATGATTTATGGTGGTTTGAAGTTGTTTTGATGATGTATGGTGGTTTGAGAATGTTTTGGGGGAATAAATGTTTTTGGAGAGGGTTGATGAGCAAGTTTGGCAAAATGTTGTTTTGACGCCCTAAACACCTAGAATTTAAACTCATTAGGTCTTATATAGAAATCTGAAATTTTTGAGGTTAGAAAATAGTTTTGGATGCCCATTTAATCCTAGAAATCTTGTGGAAATAGGCATGGAATGTGATACCCTTACCTTTTGTATGAATGTGAACCATGAATTTGCCTTCTTTTGGAGATGAGATTATGGATTGGTGTGTTTAAAAGCTATGTTCTTCAATTTGTTCTAAGTATTGGGAAGCTAGAATGAATTGCCTTACTTGTGCATATTTGTAGTAAAGTCTAATGAGATGCAGGTGGCCGGCTATACAAGGTTATACTAAAGAAAGTTTGTTAACTTAAAGTGTGAAGAAGAAATTTGGAAGTGGGGAAAGAACCAGCCATGCAAAGGTTTGGCACCAAATTTTGACTAAACTTAATTATGACTAAATAAACTTGCACTTTGACTTGTTGACTTCCATGTAAGCCTATATATATATATATATAAATAAGAGAAAGAAGGTTGAAGGGAGAAGTGGCCGGCCAAATGGTTTAGTCTTCCAATTTGTTTTATAGTTAAGTGTAAGTCAAGATGCATTAAACATGTGGGACCCATGAATTAATGTTGGAAGACCAATTGGCCATTATATACATATATATGTATTGTTGGCTGGTGGAAACATTAAATTGCAAGCCCAAGTGTCCAAGAGAAAGAGAGAGAGAGAGAGATCAAATTGGCTAGATAGCTATTCGGCCAAGTGAAGAGAACTAAAGAAATTTATTTCATCTGTCCATAGAGAGAATTGGGAGAAAAGAGAAAAGAAAGAAGGGAAGAAAGAAGAAGAAGAAAGGAGAAGAAGAACCAAGAAAAGAAGTGAAGGAAGAATCAAGAGGAAGAAAAATTCAAGAGAGGAACTTAAGTTCTTGAAGTCTTTGAAGTTTGGAGCTAGTTGGAAGTCATCTTGGAAGCTAGCACCATCTTGAAGTTCTTGAAGAACTTAAGCTAGAATTTAAGGTAGGGAATTTCTAACTCTCATAATATAAATTTAAAGTTCTCTTCTTCTCCTTTGAACTCTATTAGATGTGGTAATTAGTAAAGGAAACCATAAATCCTTGTAGAGGGACAAATCAAACTCTTGAAACCTAATTAGGGGTAGAGTTGATGATTAGTTTAACTTGCATGGTGGTCATTGGTGGGAGGAGAGAGAAGAAAATTATGAGAACTTTAGGTTAGTATAACCTTGAGAGATAGGAAAAATGGATGTATAATGGTAATTGGTACTTAAAAATGAATATGGGTAGAGTATGGAGGTAAAAACCTGAGATTGGCCAAAACCTGGAAGAAACCCACTCTCGGTGGGCGCCCGCCTGATAAAGGCTTGGGCGCCCAAGCTACAGTGTTTCCAGACATCGCCCTCAGTGGGCGTCCGACTGAGTAATGGGCCGTGCGCCCGACGTCTTGGGCGCTCGACTGAGCATGCCTTGGGCGCTTGAGCTACTTTACTGAACCTCAACTCTAGTTTGCACCCTCTTTGATGTATACCAAGTTCACCTCTTGTCATGTGGAAGTTCTTAAATAAACCCCTCTAGTTCATTTCATATGTGTGTCATTTCTATATTATGGCATGTTGCACTTGACTTGATTTAATGAATGGAAATTAGTTTGAGGTAATAATGCTTGAGGGGAATTCCTTGAATCATCTTGATCATATTTAAATGAAATATAATTGATTTGCGATGAGTGAGCTCATTGAATGAATTGTATTGCTAACATGAAATCACCAAGTGGATTGTGAACTCAACACATAACTTACAAACCTAATGAAAAGAAAAGAAAACGAAATAATTGGTTGTGTGCCGGGGGTTGTGGGGTACGAAAAATAAGAAGGGTCTGAGATACCCTTAGGTCAAAAGTTCTGGAACCTACGCAAGGTTTGGTGGTTCATACTAGTAGGTTAGTAGCCTACGAAACGAGGGCAGTGTATTGGCTTATGCATACACACGGGCGTAGCATCGCCCTGGGTTGCCATCCTAAAGAACGTCGGGGGCGTAGTGTCGCCTAGAACAAGCACGCCGGATTGGTACCCAATCCCCGATAATTGTGTGCAAGATTCATATGTGATGCATACACAAGATGAACAAGTTAATGGTTTAAACATTGATTATGCACACACCTTGATATTCAAAATGACTTGTGAAACTTGCTTATAAATTGTACCATGAGCTATTTGCTATCATGTTGTGGATATTAGTTTATTATTGTTTTATCGTATCATGATCATTACATGCATTATATCTATATTATGGTGAGTATCGTAGGCACACGCCGTCCGTGCTCACGTCCCTACAAATGTCCATGCAGGACCCACTCAGGATTATTAGGAGAGGCGTAAAAGCAAGGGGATGAGAGACCCATGTCTTTGCAAAGATGGGACTAGTCTTGCATATCATAAATGTATTTGGAAAGATATTGTAATGTAATATAATTTCATTTGATTTTGGGTTTGTAATGGCCTTAAGGCCGAGACATGTATAAATTCATGGAATTTCAAAATAGTGGAATTGTTATACACTTATATAGAATAATGTGGATCCATGTGTGTGGCATTAGACAAGCTAGTATGCTTAGTTGTAAAACCGCTACATGGCTATTTGGCGGCATGTATATATTTTGTGCAGGTATTACTATTAGGTACACGTTTTGGATAAGTTTAGACCGTTATATAGTTAGGGAAATTTTATGGGTCCGTTACGTGACCAATATGCTTGCTCTGATATGATGACCGTGTTTTCATGTTATGTATGATTTACACTCACCCCTTGGGTCCTCAAACCCGGGGCGTGACATGGAAATTGGCTAGTTGTTGTACTCATTATTTGCACTTTTGTAGCACTTTAAAGTGAGCACAAATACATGTTTGAAATTTGAAATTTTTTGCACTTTAACCCTATCTTAAATCAGTATTTTATCATGTTTAAAGTGATGTATTTAATTTGAAAATTGCTTGGTTTGAATGATGTTGTGTTGCAATGTTGCTATGTTGTGGTAACTACTTGAAATGAGCAAAAGATGACCCAAAATGCTGAAAAATTCTGTGAACTACCCCTTTGTTAAATCTGAATTTTTGCATGTTTAAAGTGAACTAGGTGAGTTGGAGAGTGTGTGGTTAATTGGACATAGTGTTATAAGCTTACCCGATATACTTACGTGGTAAATTTGAGTCAATATGGTTGATGTTTGCCTTATATGTAATCGAACTTAATGAACTTTCATTAACGGAAAAGAAATGAATAACGTGATTGTGTGGCCGGGGTTAGTAGGATACAGAAAATAGGAAGGGTCTTGAGATACCCTTGGGTTGAGAGTCCCGAAACCTACGCAGGGTTGGTTTTCATGCCAGTAGGTTAGTAGTCTTCAAAATGATTCATGTACTGTGGCATATCGTCGCCTTAGACTGCGATCCTAAAGAACGATTAAGTTGTGTATCCCGATTCGTTGTGGCGTATCGTCGCCCTGGACTGCGATCCTAAAGCACGATTCATTAGGTACCCAATCCTTGATGATCATATGACAGATTATTGTAAAATGAACAATGAATGATTAATGTCGAAATGAACGGGGATTGAATAAACGTAATGACAACACAGTATAGAAGAGTCCAAGATTAAATGTTGTGAATGTGAAATTCAAGATAGTGCATGTTGTTAATACATTGTAGACTTTGATTTATTTCCTTATCCTTAATACTTGTTCTTTGCATATCATACATGTTCATCACTTGTATTACATCTATATTATGGTGAGTAGCATGAGCACATGCCATCCGTGTTCACGTCCCTACAGATGTCATTGTAGGACTCACATAAGAGGACTAAGTGTGGCATAAAGCAGAGTTAAGGGACATATTGGACATCCCGGAGTCTTGGCTAGCTTATTTTTTTTACATTCGTGAATGTACTTTTGACAAGAAACTGTAATCTAAGTTATTTTGGTTCATGTACATTTATAAAGAAAAATTGTAAAGAGATGTACACTTATTTTGATTTTGGGAATGTAACGACGTTAAGGCCGACTTATGTAATGTTAAGTAACTTGTATCACTTTATTTTCTCGTCTAAATTTTGGTTTTTTACGCACTTACTTACGTTAGCTATTATGGGTACGAATGTACGGCCCTTCTGTGTGTTAGTAGACTACATGTATAGATCTGCTACGTAATTGTTTAGCAGCATGAGATTTTGAATATGTTAGAATGTCACAGGTTTATACATTGACAGGTTTAGGCCCTTATATAATAGAAGAGGTTTTGTGGGTCCACTGCGTGACTGCCATGTTGCTCTGATGCTTTTACCCACATTCTTCATAGTATGCTTGTTTATCACTCACCCATCAGGTCCCCGAATCCGGGGTGTAACAATATATAAAGCTCGCATGCTCTTCCAAACACCATGTCGAAAACGCGGTTTCACGGCAAATGGTACCCATTATTTTTGCTCTCTTATGTTGTCAACGGGACAGCTAGTCTAGCCCAAATAACTCTACTTTTGGCAGTTAGGTAGGGTATAATTATATACAACCAAGTCTAATGAAGATCCACTCACACAACACACAAATATCATATTAATGCATTCTTAGTTCCGGGCATGTATTCACTCAATTTCTTCGTAATACATGTTTTCAATTTCTAGCTCTAAAAACATTTATTTATTTAGTAAATACGAGAAGATGAAGTGGATACACTGGAATAAGATTGACTATTAAGGTGAGTTTGAAGTGACTTGGTGAAGGAAATTGATTAAGACTGGGTTACCTTATAATATTTGGAAAAGAAATATTAATGAAAAATTTTTATGTGGTCATAATTAAATTTTGTTATAGAAGCATAATTTCATCCATTACGTCTAAAATTTTATCCTTTTTCATTTGTAGGAGATTTTTACTTTTTAATTATGTTAGGAGTAATTTTCATTATTTGGTTTCTTATTTTTTTAAAGTTTTCCATTATTTGTTTTTCTACTTTTTCTCTATTTAAACAATTGTAAGCTTTGGAAAGAGACAAATGATTATTATTTTGAATGTATAAGAGTTGAATTCAGATTGTTGAATTCTATTCAAATATGTGTTCAATATTTCTAGGTAATCTTAGATTAAACATGTTATTACACAGCCCATCCCTTTGCGTACAACTCTCATGTTTCCCTACATTAGCTGGTATCAGAACTCATGACACCACTAGGTACCAGGAAGGGTTGTGACAATGGTCTGTGAGTTATCACTGTTGAGCATGTTTTGAATGCAATGAAATGAGCGTTTCCAGCAGTTGAAAGAGATGGTCAGGGTGTTGATTTAACAAGTGACCACTCTGGCCATAGAAAATCAACCTCAAAACCCATCACCGAATTAATATTCGGAGGACAAAGAATATGCAGATGGGGAGTATGTGTTCAATCATTTTCATAATTCTTCTTGAGAAAAGGAATTTTCAAAGCAAGAACTTTCTAAAATAGAATTCTCATTCATATCAACAGAAACTCCATATCAATTTATAGATTGAAGTAAAGCACCTATCTTAGATGAAAAGGAAAATATTATTGATGAGGAGCTGAATAAAATCTTGTCAACAACATCCTCCTGCAATAATCCATCCTTAAATGAATTTCTTAAAAATTAATTGATTACGTAATTAGAGGAATTTGTTAAGATTGAAATTGATAATTTGAAAAAAAATTATTTTTCTCAATTGTTAAATCATATCTCCACAATCAAAAACTAATGGAGTATGAAAATTTGAATTTAAGAAAAAATTATTTCCAACATGGGGAGAATGATGCAGACTCGATTGGCCTGTAATATTTGAAAAGTAAATATTATGACAAATTTGATTTGGTTAGAATAGAATTTGCCACGAAAGTGTAATTTCAGTACTTAAGTTGAGAATTTTAGCCTTTTTTATTTTTAGGATATTTTTCTTTTTAATTATGTTAGGAGTAATTTCCACTATTTGGTTTCTTATTTATTTGAAGTTTTGCACTTTTAGTTTTTTTACTTTTTCTCTATTTAAACAATTGTAAGCTTTGGAAGAAGACAAATGAACTCCCTCCATAAAAACAATAATTAATAATTATCAAATAATTTTAATAAACACCCATCAAAGCAACCTTCTTTTTATTCTTCTTCTATATGTTTTTTTATCTTAACGCCTCATAATATATATTTGTATATATATACATGATTTACTCTGTAGATAAACTTTCTCTTCTAACCTCACGTCACTCTAAATCAATCAGTTACTCTCTCTGTATCTTTTTTTTTTTTTTTTAAACCAAGACCTAAACAATTGATTTTTATATGTATAATATATATATACAGAAAAGAATGTCCGCCCATCTGTGGTGATTAGGCAAGCGATTAACCCTTTAATCAATTTTTCTTAACTCTTCATCCATGTATAGCATTCAATGAATTTCCCATACAAATAGAGGCGCCTATCAAAAAGATACTTTGAAGGCTTCGGGATCAAGGTCTTATTGACGAACGTCAGTGACAGGGAAACAAATAAATAGATAATCCTAACCTTTAGATTCTCCTTCACCTTGCCACAATCTTCTCTCTTTCTTTTCTCTCATCTTTCTTTCTATCACTTTCGTTATAGAATACAATAAAACCCTAGTTTACACTGTAATACCCAATACTTTTGAACGAACTTGAGTTATGATTTTTAAAATGCCTTAGAGGTGATTCTGTGTAATACCCTAAACTTTTGACTTAGTGTGTGGGATAAACACTATATATCGTGGAGATCATATGTTTTCTAAAGTAGAAGATAGTTCTAGAGTTCTATTTTTCCTTAAAGATGATGAAATAAGAACATGTCTAGAACTTAAAATAAATTAAGTCACTATTAGATTAAAGCTTATTAATTTAAACCCCTAATTGGTCAAATTAGTTTAAGTGATTAAAGGATTAATTCTAAGATTTACAAGAGAGTTATTTTGATTTAAAGTGGTAGGAATTAAGTTTAAGTGTGAAAAGAATCCTTTATTTCAAGTGTAAGAATATTCTTTAGGAGAAATCCATTTAGTTCAAGCATTAGAAGACTAGTTAGAAAGTTAGTATAAAGGAAGGACTTTAGTTCAAGTGCAAGGACTTTAGTTAGAATTTAGTTGGCAAAATAAAGAGGATGATTCAGCCATGTGGGGGAGGAGGTGCCAATTTTGACCATTTCAATGCCAAATTGAGTTGCTCAATTTTGACCAAATGAAAGGAAAGAAAAACTAAGGAAATTGGTTCCTAGAAGACCATGGCCGAATGGCCTTTGGTTATTCTTCCTTATTGCTTTTGTCTTCATGTGTGTTAGCTTAGTCAAGGGTGGGTCCCATGCCATTAACATTGGAAGACAATAAAACAAAAACCTTGTGATGAAATTGAAGCAAAATTGGAAGATGAATTCGGACGGCCTGGAGGATGGGAGAAAACTTGGAAGACTTGGAAAGAAACTTGGGAAAAAGTGTGGAAGACTAGTTGAATTTTGACCAACCTTGGAAAACTTAGTTGGTTAGTGACCAAACCAATTGAGAAATGGTTAGAATTGGATCAAATCTTCCATCAATTCAAACAAATAAATCAATTGTTTTGGAAAGAAAAACAAAGAACCTTGGTCGAATAGTAGCTTTCTTTTGTCTTTTCTTTGGTGGTTTGTTGTCTCAAGCAAAGCAAGTCAACACACTTAAGAAGGTGGGGCCATGCACTAGACTTTAAGAAGCCAAGTTAGAAAACAAAGGAAGAAGAATTCGGCCAAGAGGTTACTTGGCCGAATGGTGTAAATGTGTGTAGGTAGTTTGTCTTCTCCTTAGTCAATACAATTAAATATGGTAGGGCCATATATTAAGACTTAGATTTTGGCCATGTGAAGAACTAGACACTTAATGAAGAAGCAAATTTGGTTGGAGGAAAGCATTTGGCCGAGAGGTGAGTTCTTTGGTCTTTCCTTAGTTTGTTTGTTTGCCCACATGGGTCAAAGCAATTAAACTTGGTAGGGCCCATGTCTAAGACTTTGTGGATTGCCATGTAAGTAATTAAGGACCAAATAGGGAAGGCCATTCGGGTAGAGTGAAGGGCTTGAGAAAAGTGGAAGACTTTGAAATGGACTTGGAAGAAAAGTTAGGGAATTAGTTGACTTTGGACTAAAAATGGAAAAACTTAGTTAGCTTGGAACTAAACCCCTTAAGGGAATGTTTGAATTTAACTCAAATGTAGGGAATATCCTCCATCTATCCAACCAAAAGAATTAAGGCTTGGGGACATAAAAAGGAAGCCATGGCCGAATGGTCAACTAAGGGTGGTAGAGGAGAAAAGTGGAACTAAAGGTCATGTGGCTTGAAAAACCACTCAACTAAAGAAGGGAATTAAGAGAAAGACCACAATTTAAAGGAGAATAAAACAATAAAAAGAAAAGAAAAAGGAGAGGGAATTTGGCCAAGAGGAAAGAGGAAAAGAAAAAAAAAAAAAAAAAAAAAGAGAAAGAAGATGAAGAACAGTAGGAAGAAAAAATCTAGACTAAAAGAGGTAAGTTATTTTCAATTGGTTCTAAATTAATTTTTGGGAAGAGCTAAATTAAATACTTGAATGGGGAAATTAAATAAATATGGTGTTCTTTAGGAATTTTTGGAGAATTAAATCAAAGAAGAAGAGAATTGAAGAAAGAGGTGGAAATTGTCAAGTTGGAGAGCTTAGGAACAACGTTACTTCCTTCTTGAAATTTTTGAAGATTTTGGCTAAATTTTGAGGTAGGGATATCCTACTCTATATCATATATGTATATAAGCATGTTTGGGATGATATGTGTGATTGAATTTGAAAAATTTAGTGGAAATTATGAAATGGATGAAAGCTAGCTAGATTAGTGATGATGCTCACTTAAAATGGCCAAAAACCTAAGTTGAGGAAAGGCTACATATCTCAGTTTTTGGAGATTGAAAATCAAAGATTTTAGGGTCTAGAAACTCTAGGCTTTACATAAATTTGATTCCCTAACTTATGATTAATAAATCATACAAAATTTTAGCTTTTTGGTACCTAAAAACCCTAAAAATACCCTAATTTCGTGAGAAATTTAAAGGCTGGAAATCTCATGTTTTAAGGAATGGAAATCAAAGTTTAGAGGACCTAGAAACCCTAGGTTTTACTGAAATTCGGATCCCTAATGTTTGGTTAAGTTTCTATGCAAAAACATGGCAATTTGGTAGCTTAGAAATCGAGAACTCTATTGAAATTCCTAACCAGCTAAGGGGCTGTATTTCCTGCACTTTGAGGACAGTTTTGGGACCATATTTTCATGAAGAAACTTCATTTAAAGGTGTAGGAAAGAACTCCCAATGGTGTGCACAAAATTG
>JAVXUM010000046.1:15369218-15383426 GCA_035590655.1 Pouteria glomerata
TCACGACAAAGAAGAAAAAGGGCGATCGATCTATGTCCATCCTAACAACCCGAACACGCCTAGCTATTTAGTTAAAAAAAAAAAAACAAAATGTTAATTAGTTCTCAACATATGACAATTTTTTTTCCCAAGGCACGTATATATTTTATTGTACATGCGTGTATGGCGGGGGAGAATATGAGAGAAAAGGTAGGGACAAGGAGGAGGAGATAAGCTTCTTGGGATGGGATCGAAGAGAGACAAGAGAATAAAAATAAAAGAAAATAAGAAGGGTTGTAAAATGGCCTGGGATTTAGCAAAAGAAAAGGCAGTGAGTCTCCGACAATGATTTGGCAGTTCCGAGCACAGACATGCAAATTATGTTCATCCGGTAATTTGCAGTGGAGGTTGTTGAATTAAAATTTAATAATTTAGATTTATTTATTTTTTTTAAATTGAAAAATATAAATGCATCTTATTCATAATTTCAAGATCATTACTATGTGGATTTCTTCTTCTCTTTTTCTTTTAATATCACTAACTAAACTAACATAATTTACTAGTATCTCAGCCTTCCTTTTTCCCCGTTATTACCCTTAAAAATCAGCGAGCCCCCAAAATATTACACCATGTCCCTATGATCAGACGCCAGTTAGGCTCTAGATTTAGGGGTTTCTTTGTTTGCTTGCTTGATTAAAAAATAGGGATTTAATTAGGGAATGTTATATTATGGGAATATCTAGAAATTAAGGAAGAGAGAATAATTATAGTGTATTATATTTAGTGATGTGTCATAAATATAACTTCTAATGTTGCTGGAGATTATATGTTCGGTCTTGCTAATGAGCAAGCCGAATTAGTTAAGTATTAGTTGTTCAATGTTAATTTCAAAATCTTGTCGAGCATGAAATTTATTCGACATTGAGTTGTTAAATTGTCTGAGAAAAGTTTAAATAATTTGATTATTTTAATTATATTTATATTTATCAAGCTAAATTTTAATTGAGCTCAAACTAAATCAATTACAAAGTATATTTAAATTTAACTTAATTTTAGAATAAACTAATCTTAAACGAGTTTTTAATGAGTTAAATATGAACTGAGTTCAAATGATTTAATTCGTTTAGTAACTTGAACAAGAGTATTGTGGTACTAATATTTATGTTCCTATAAGTAAAAGTGAGCAAAAATTAAAAACAACAAACTGAATAGATCAAATTTAGTCAAAATTATTTATTTTTTTGATCGTTTATAATTTTTCAAAAAGTTCGGTTGTTACCCCCTGAAGTTTTTTTTTTTTTTTTAAATGAAATAATATATTGTTTTTATTTTTAGTTTATGTATTTTAAGATGTATTCTTTCTTGTTACGTACTTTTTAAATCCTAATTAAGGAAATATATTTTTAATTTTTTTATAATTTAATATTTTTTAATATATATATTTTTGGTTTAAACTGAACAAACTAACAACTGAACCAAATTGTTTTAATTTCTGGGTTTTCTTTACGGTTTTCTTTACCTATTCAATCAGTTTGATTAACAAATAACAAAAACAACAATAACAATAACAATAATAATAATAATAATAATAACAATAAAAAATTATTATTATTATTATTATTATTATTATTATAAGAAAATTTGGTAAATTCAATCTACTCTAGTTTTCTGTTCAACCAAGTCCTTAATTTGCTCACCCCTACATCCAAATGTACATTTTTTACTCTAAGCAACTGAAAAGGCTAATTGCGATATTTTGTGTTTACTTTCGTGTTTATTAAAATAAAATAATAATTAAAAAATCATACCGTACCCTCATGGATTTATTCCACACACACGATCACAAGCTTAATTAGTTTACATTAAAAGTGCATTTGGCATGGCATTTGATGAAGGAGATTTCTAAGCCTTACTAAAAAAGCACAAATGCCCCTTTGTAGCATTGGAACAAAGCCCCAGAGAGGCTAAGCCGACCGATTCGGCCTTCTGAGCTGGCCTACTGAGCTGAGGAAGAGGTCGACCTCCATAGCCGGGAAATTTTTGAGCCTTACTAAAATGACACAAATGCCCCTCGGTAGCATTGGAACAAAGCCTTAAGGAGGCCAAGCCGACCTACCAAACTGGTCTTTTGAGCTGACCTACAGAGTTGAGGAGATCAGCCTAATTAAGGACGACCTCCACAGCTCGGACTGCTTGATGCCAAGCCAAGCTTGGGTGCATATATAAAATGTCCATAATTAGGATCTCGAAATCCATGCTATGATTGCTAATTCGAAGTTTCCCACCTAGATAATGAATCCCATAACTGATTTGGATCTCGTATTTTTCTTCTCTGAAAATGGAAATCACGGTGAACCAGGAAAGAATCCTGATTTGCTTCCATCTTTAAAATTAGCGGGGCATCCCTATAAATAGGGGAATAAACCACTACCCCAAGTATGCTATCTCTGGCTCTGTTGTTACTTTATCAAAATATTTTTTTAATTTCCTTACCAACTTGATCGTTGGAGAGTCTTTGGTAGGTACCACACCGATATTTTGGGCAAATAGGATTTTATTATTCCCGGCGGTTAACCCTTTGAAGACCCAGTTCGAGGATCACGAAATTTCACTATCAGTACGCCGTTTGTTGGAATGAAAATTCTCTTTCACTTTGCATGGTCCAAACTTAGTCCAGCCTGCAAACATATAAGAGTTAGTCAAGTTCTTCAATGGACAATTAGAAGCAGGGAAATGAAAGAATCGCCGCAATAGAGAGACAGTTCGCAGATATGACAGCAACCATGCAAGCTATAATAGAGCAAAATCAGGCATTTATGGAACGTGTTGCTGGGCGGCTGCACCTCCACCACTACTACCGCGACAATACCTACTAGCAAATAGGGCAAGTAATGGAGGGTCATTAACAATAATGGAGACGAAGGGAATGACGCACAACCCAATATTCCTCAAAGGAACAGTGGAGCAACTAAGGTGCATAGTGAAATAATACCGCATCCTCTTACGGCGAATGTTGAAAAGACAAAAAATATAACGGTGGAGGAAATGATTAAGGCCATGCAAGCCCAAGTTAAAGGGGTCATGGTAGCAACGCAGAACCCTAATGTCATAAAAGACATTGTCGACAAGATGGGCACCTTATTCACCCCAGTGGTGATGGAGCGTCCCCTACTCCCAAAGTTTAGGATACCTACAATGGAACCATACGATGGCTTAAAAAATCCAATGGACCATTTGGATAAGTATAACTCAGCAATGCACATCCATGCAATTCCTTACGAGATTAAGTATCGAGCTTTCTCAATTACTTTAAAAGGTCCGACTCGTGCTTGGTTTAATAAGATCAAGCATAGATCAATTGAAAATTTTAACCAGCTCAGCAAGTAGTTTGCTTCACACATTATTGGCAGACAACGGCAAAGGAAACCTCCGGTGCATTTATTGACTGTTAGACAAAGGAAGGACAAATCACTTAAGGAGTATATAAATTGATTCAAGTAGGAGATGTTAGAGATTGAAAAGGCTAAAGAAAGGTAACACTAATAGCCTTCATAAGTAGTTTGAAATCTAGTCGATTTACTTTCTCTTTGGCCAAAAAACCCCTAGAGAGTATGGCTAAACTAATGTCCGAAGTTCAGAAGCATATGAACGCGAAAGACATAGTGAAGGCTCGAAGGGATGCTGAGGCAACCATTTCTCGATCTGAAAAGAAGCAATAGAATGACCACAAGGACAACAGAAGAGCGAAAGCATCCAAAACTTTTAAGTTGGGACGTCAAAGGGAAGATATGAGAGATCGGTTTACAAGGTCAGTTAGGGACTTCACTCCCTTAACTCACGTATAGATCAAGTATTCTATGCCATTAAGAATAATCCAGAATTTAGATGGCCAAAAGAGATGAAAACCTCATCGCATTCGAGAATCGTGAAATTTCACCATCGTTAGGATTGAAAGTGATAAATAGTATGCATATAAAATTTTACTACTTTTAAACATGGGTGATATATTTTATAAAAATTTGAATTAATTAATAGAAGTTAAATGCGTTCTTTTTAGAATGAGGTAAAAAATATGAAACTAAAATATTAGTACTTATATCCATAACATTTATTACTTTATTAAATCGCACGTGTTCCTTTTATCATGTGCAATAGACCCATAAAAAAAATTATTACTTTAATTTTAACTTAGTACTAAACACACTTTAATAATCAAATAATACACTTGAAATTAAAAAATTATGTTTTTAGCACGAGTAAATTATTTTGTTATCATGGCTACACCCTACTATTCTTTTAAGTCTATTTAAAACAGGCATGTAAGATGAGTTAATGTGACATTAACTTGACCTAAAAATTAGGTCGACTTGGTCTTATTTACAGTGACCCTAGTTACCCCTGCGAAAATTAAATTGTGTTGGGTTAGGTGTATTGGCCCAAACTCATTGACCCTATGTATTTTGAATATTTTTAAAAATATTTTAATAATTTTTTAAAAATAAATTAATTATAACTTAAATTTAACATAAAATAATAAATCAATTAGTCTTAAAAATAGCTAAATTATATTAGAACTTTTTGTAAATTCATATGCATTGAGATCTTTTAACCACGAATGGGAGAATTAATGGATTCAAAGTCACAAAAATACTCATATATATTATCCATTTTAATATAATGTAAATAAATAATTTGAAAAATAATAAAAATAAAATCAATTTTGTATAGTCAGGGTCAAGGTCAGGGCGGGTCAACCTAAGGTCAGGGTCAAGTCGCAGGTCACATTAGGTCAGGCACGGAATGTCCCAAAATCTCGATATTAAGGTGTAGGAGTGAGGCAGGATTTATACAAACATTAAATTAAAGTCTAATCGAATTAAAATTGAATCGACTCAAAATTGGGTCAAGTTAAAATCGACCCATTCCACTTTGTGTGTTTGGTAAAACAAATAAAAATTTTTAGTATTTTTGGCAACTTTTAAATGTTTCATAAAACAAATAAAAATTTCTAATAATTTTTAATAACTTTTAAGTGTTGGATAAAATTTTAATAACTTTTGAGTTTGATTAAAATAAAATAAATGTTACATCTCTTACCAATTTAACAAAAATTGATGTTTTAATTACCAAACTTAGCAAAATTGACAATGATATTTTATCAAATACCTAAAATACTCTTAAGTTTAGTATTTTTTTTTTTTCTCTTTTTACTCCTCCAAGCACATCCATGCGTGTGAAGTAGTTGATTGCATTAGGTGATTTTTCATTTTTTGTTGGATTTTTTTAAGTAGGTGGGTCCTGTATTATTTGGCTGGTTTAATTATGACCGTTGCTTTGCTAGCAACAGGTGTCAAATTTTTGAAAAGGCAAACAGGAAAATAAAACAAAGTTCTTTGCTTAGGTTGATAGAGGGTAGTTTTGCATAATTATTATCAATATTGAAAATTAAGTAGGTCAAATGAAAAGCATCATGAACTTAGAGAGATTCAAAGGGAATACAGAAAATGAAAATTGATGGAAAAAAGAGAAAGTGACCAGAGTTTCATGCTGTGACCATCCTGGAAAGGAATACAATCCTTGGAAGAAAATGCAGTATATAAAATAAAAATAATATTTCGGAGAAAATATGTATGCCATTGGACCATTGCACTCATGAAACGAGATAATATATGGTTTATCATAAAGATATGAATTTATTATAAATTAATTACTCTAAAATAAAAAAATATTCAAAAAATTATTATTATAAGAATGCTAACTCCATATTGTTCTTATATAATTTTTATTTTTATTAAAAAATATTTTAGCTGGTAAACATCTATATTTCTTGCCAATTTGACGGAGTTTCTCTTAGATTACGAATGTGGATGACAATTAGCTTATCTTTCTTTCCCTGAATAAAGTACACCTACAATATTTCATATTCTCTAAAATCCAATCATATAATTCTAATTAAATGATTTGATAGATAACATGGGAGACCTAACATGTTGCCATCAATCACAAAGTATATATATATATATTAATTATAAAGGTGAATTCTTTATTAATTAGCGAGTCTAACTAATTTTTTCGTAAAATTACGGGTCTTGGGAGCTCTTAAATATATATAAAAAAAAAATTCCACCATTCTTTATAAATTTTTTCCAACCTTAACTGCATAAATATCTATAAATTCTTATAATCTTTATGAATCTCAATAAAACTCTTTAAATTTTAAAATTTTTTTTTGTAAAATGTTAAAAATTCTCTATCACCGAACGAACTTCTTATTGTTAATTTTTATTATTTCATGATTTGTCAACTACATTCCAAATATCAAAAAAATCATCAAACTACATTTTATGGCAACTTAACGAACCCCTAAATCAATTAACCATCAGCTTTGACAGACTTTCATACACAAATATATATATATATATAGGCTCATGCAGCGCACGAGATTAGCATAATATGTGTGAATTTTTTTTTATTTTAATTAAATTATACTTGCATAAAATGCTAATTTGTCCATTATTTAGGTTAAAATTTTAAATTACATGATAACTAAAAATTATTAGACATTTTAAAAATGATATATTATTAGAATTTTTAATGATATTGAATTTATTAAAATTTTGATTGACGCTTAAATTTTTAATTAAATAATATTTTAATTTATAAATTTTAAAAATATGATATATATGTTAGTCTTATTAGGAACTAGAGGTGTTTACATACAATATGTGATTATCACTTTATTTGTATATTTTAATTAAGGGTGCAAAAGTAAATGTGACTAAAAGTTTTAAATTTATAAAATGATTTGATAAAGTAAAGTTTTTAGAATTTTTTTGATTTAAAATTTAAGTTTGATCGGAGGTTGAAGGATATTTAAAAATCAGTAAAATTGAAGTTTAATTTCATTAATTTAAATTTCATCAATATTCATAGTGCTTCAACTATATAGAAATGAAATATATGAACTTGCATGTTTATGTACAGAACAGCATAGGATGTACAAAAGAAAGTTTAGATATATTGAATTTTTTTCTAAATTGAATCAGTAGAAGAATATATAGATTTTACTACTTCTAAAACTCAGCATAAGTTTTGTCCAGAAAAACTCACAACTCAACTTTAAGTCCTGATTAATGAGCAGCCAATAGTGTTCATATGGAAAGACATTGAATCTTTTATAAATTGATTCAATGTATAATCATAGAGGTTTTACTAGTACTTAACATATAATTTTTAGCCACAATTAAATCCTCAGGCAACTTTATCTTTAAGAACTTGTAGTGCGTTTGGAATTCCAAAAAAATATAAAATTTTATAAATTGAATTCGTCAAATAAAAGGTGTAAAAAATTTTGGATTAATGGCTAGCACGAGTTTCATCCCATCTATCAACTTAAAAAAAAAAAAAAAAAAAAAAAAAGTTAGAGGTACACATACATTATATGTAGTTATCACTTTAATTGTGTTATTTAATTAAGGAATAAAAACAAAATAATGTAATATTTAAAAATTTAAAATTTATAAAATAACTTCATTAGGGATAATTTTTAAAAGTTATTTGATTTTAAATTTAACTTGATGAAAGGTAAAAAGGTATGTTAAAAAATTAAAAAGTTTCATTAAAATTAAAATTTCATTAATTTTTAATTTTACCGAAACCTCTAATATTTCATCTATTTAATAATAATAATAATAATAATAATAATAATAATAACAATAATAATAATAAATGTATAAATAATCAAAATTATTCCGTATTCACTTTTTGTATATTAGTAGCTAAGGGCAGTATACTCATTAAAAAGACAAGTATAAATTGTATTGAATTATTTTTAAATAATTATATACTAAAATAAAATTTTACTATAAAAATATAATTAGTACATCATTTTGGTGCACTTTTTGGTTAAAATTTTCATAATAAGATCAGATAAATATAAATGATTATAATTTAACGTCCAACTCCTTTTAAATTTATAAAATTATTTTTTTTCACTGAAAAACTTACTTTTAACTCCATAAGTTGGAAACATGGTGCATTCAAAGGTTACCCTAGTAGGATCGACAATATTATTTTATTTTCGTTTATACTTTACTCTTTTTTTTTTAAATTTTTTTATTAATTGAGAATTGTTACCACCTTTCTCTGCCCCGCTTTAAGATAAAGCAAAAGCCAAGAGAAAAGCAGAAAAAGAAAGGAAAAACATAAAAGAAAGGAAGAAAGAAAAGTGGGAGCTAATAAAGAAAGAAAAGAAACAAGGACAGGCTCTCTCAACCTCTCAAAGCCCCCCGTGATTCAAAAATTCTCTTTCTAGGACTTTGAGAGCTAGCTAGAATTTCCTCTACTTAATCCAGAGAAGCAAGACCTCTCAAAGTTTCCACAAAGACTTGTTTGGGAGCGTAGAGAGAGAGAGAGAGAGAGAGAACAAACTTAATAGAGAGAGCGGAAGAAAATAAGGGAAAATTTTGGAATTTTTTTTTTTCGATTGAGGGAGGAGGATATCGATCGATGAATAGATCAGCAGGTATGTTGGAGAGCTCGCCGGTGCAACAAATGATCGCCGGAGGCCCAAACTACAACTGGTGGACTAGTAGTAGGATCAACAACATGAGGCAACCAATATCTCAACAACCACCTTCCCCTAATTTCTTGCTTCCAGCAGCTCCTTTAAATCCCTTTCCTCACTATATTACAGCACCAACACCACTGCCCACGTCTTCTTCTATTTCCCTTCCCTTGTCATCCTCTAGTTGGCAACACAACCAGGAGCTTCCAGAGTCGTGGAGTCAATTACTTTTGTATATATATCTCTCTCTCTCTCTCCACATACACTGCTCTACATATATTCATGGTATTTTATATCGTCACGATATATGCGTTGTGATCTAAATCTTGAAAAACTTTACAAGCATCTCTGTCTCTCACACGCGCTTAGGGGAAATACTTAATTAGCTCTTGATTTACAACTTGGGACTTACATGCTCCATCTTTTCTGTTTTACTATCAAGTAATTGAGTTACTTTTATGCTTTCTTTGGATTCCCAATTCCATCCATATATATATGGCTAACATTTGTTTTCATTATAATATATATATATGTGAGTGTGTATGTGTTTGTAGGTTGATGAATGGAAATTTAGTTGGTATTTATGGATTGATTTGTAGGGGTGGATTGGTGGGTGAAGAAGAGAAGCCTGGTATGACCCATATTGCTGACCAGGCTAAGAAGTTGGAGAATTGGGAAGAGCAAATTTTGCACCTGGAGGCTCCAAATGCTCCAGAAGTAGAAATAAAGCAAGAGAACTCAGCAAGCAGCTTTGTGTATGGTCACGGAAATGTAGACTATCAGGCTGCACCAAAGCCTGCTTGGTCTCAAATGATGCCTATTTCGTCTCCAAAGAATTGTGCTACAAGTTTAAGCGGTAACATGTTGGATTTCTCTAACAAGGCTGATGGGAGGCATCCACCACCAGATGAGGTGTGTGTGTGTGTGTGTGTGTGTGTGTGTGTGTGTGAGAGAGAGAGAGAGAGAGAGTTTTCTTATCACAAGAAATTTTAACCTTTTTCTTTCTAGGTTTTGATATCGAGTTTCAAGATTTATATTATGTATATGGTTTTAGGGTCATTAAATTCTGGCTTATTTGAAGATTATATAGTGTACTTTTTTTTCTTTATTTATTTTGATCAAAGTGGACTTCAGGACTCACACTGTCTTTCCATCTATTGCTTATAATATCTCAGAAATGAATGGTTTAATCTAGTTAGATTTATGAAAAGTGGTGAGTAAAGATTCTCATGTTCTCCTTTCTTTTCCTGTAGTGTAACAGCACTGCTGCTGGTGGGACAGTAAAGAAACCCAGGGTTCATCAACCTCCTTCAACCCACTCAACCTTCAAGGTAACCAATACCAATCACTGTACATCTCTCTCTCTCTCTCTCTCTCTCACACACACACACACACACACACACATTGTTGTTGTCTTTCTTGATTGTCCATTTCCTTAAGGATGATGATTCTTTACCTATCCTCATCTGATCCATAAAAAAGGAAGAGTTTTTCTTTTTCTTTTTCTTTTTCTTTTTTATTGCAATTGTTGGACAATTATTGCTAGCTAGCAAGTATTCATCTTGTTATTCTCTCTTTTGAAAAAAAAAAAAAAAAAAAAGCAGGTGAGGAAGGAGAAATTAGGAGATAGAATAACAGCACTCCACCAGCTAGTTTCCCCATTTGGGAAGGTATGTGCTCTGATTTCTAGATAAATAACAAGATTAACAATGCCTCAAGGCTTAGATTTAAATATTTATAACTCCTCATGACAGAACCCTTATAAAAAAAAATGGAGGTTTTTTTTTTTTTTTTTTTCCTTCTTAGTTTGTACGTAATCTGTCTAGGGTTTACTCTTAAAGCTTAAAAATAGAATCCAATTAACCATGTCTTCTAGAGATTGATGGGTGGTTATTTTTTTATTTTTTATTTTTTTCTCTTGTGCAGACTGACACAGCTTCTGTCTTGTTAGAAGCTATTGGGTACATTAAATTCCTTCAGAGTCAAATTGAGGTGATGTTTCTCTCTCTCTTTCATTGTTGCTAACTACCATGAGCCAGATGATGGGGCGCGCACGCAGATTTAAAATTAATTAATTTTTTATATTTTTTATTTAATTTTATTATATATTATTATTACATTAATTTTTTATATTTTTATTTTACTTTTCTGCCAAATATTTACCGCCCAAACATTCTAATAATCAAAACTCTGGTCATTGATCTCTCAATATTCCTTCTAACATTCTACGGTTGATGAAGTTCTAAAAATTGGCCTTTTCTATTCTCCCCCTTGAATGCAGGCCCTTAGCTTACCCTACTTGGGCAGTGGACCAGCAAACAGGAGGCAGCATCAATCTGTAAGACAGTATAATTAAACTCATTTCTCTCTTCTCAGAGCAACTCCAATCTCTCTCTCTCTCTCTCTCTGAAAAACAAAATAAAAAAAAAATTGAAGCCCGTTTCTGTCTGCCTTGTATATGCTTGTGGGTTTGTGGAGATATGTGCATCTGCAACAGTACTATTGCTGTTTAATTATTTGGTATTAATTGATTCATGATTATTATTTATTTTTAGGTTCAAGGGGAAAGGAATTGTTTATTTCCTGAAAACCCTGGATGCATCTGCAATAGTACTATTGCTGTTTAATTGTTTTGTATTAATTGATTCGTGATTATTATTTATTTTTAGGTTCAAGGGGAAAGGAATTGTTTATTTCCTGAAGACCCTGGGCAGGTATCTACACTTTTTATTGTATTCGCTAGGTGTTTTGGTTATGAAAAAAGAATTAAAAAATTAAATGAAAAGTTAGTGTTTAGTGATAAAAAATGACGTATAATGAAATTTAATTAAAAAAAATTAAAAAATTTTAGAATTATTTAAAAATTTGAAACCCTGAAAATTATACAAGATAAATCTTGTATTTGAAAATAAAGTATATTAGGTGTGTTTAATTGATAAAAGTTTGACAAAAAAGTACAATAAAAATATAATAATTTAATATAAAAATAAAAAATAACAAAATTTAATTGAAAAAATGCAAAAAATTAATAAAAATTAATAAATTTTAGCTAATCAAAGGCCCTCTATATATCTTCATCTTTTCTGCAATATGAAAGTGTTAAAAGAGTCACAAGGTTGCGAGTTTTATATATACAGACTTTAATCTTCCTTAAAAGCCATAGAAGAAATGATTTGAACTAATTTAGTTTCAATATTCGAAAGGTTAAAGGGTTGTTGTAAACTAATGGAATTGCTTATTTATTTCTTGAATAGTTATTGAATGAGAACTGCAAGAAGAGGAAAGGAGCTTCTGAACAGGTTTTTTTTGGACCCCTTCCCCCTTCTATTTTAGTCCTTAAAAGCAAACCTCTAGCACAGTTTTTTTAATTTAATTTAATTTAATTTTTCTTTATGGTCTAGCTTTGTTGACATAGTTTGATGTACAGTTTTTTTTTTTTACATATATATATATATATATTATCAGGAATATTGTAATGAAGAACCAATAAAGGACTTGAGGACGAGAGGATTGTGCCTGGTTCCAATATCATGCACACTGCAAGTTGGGAGTGACAACGGCGCAGATTACTGGGCTCCGGCAGCTCTCGGTGGAGGTTTCCGATAGATTAAAATTTTGTGGCAGCGCCTTTAATCGAAGAGCGCCTTAACCAAATGATATAACATCATGAGCACTCACTCTGCTAAAAATAAAAAATTAAAAAAAAAAAAAAAAAAAAAAGAGAGAAGAAGAAGAAGAACTAAAGGCTGATTGCTCATGATGCTATATATATGCATAGTGCTCCATCGACGGATCAGTAGGGATTAATTATATGGTAGCTGCAAGAAAGGGCTTGAAAATCCTTTAATTAAGACTACCCAATTTTTAGTTAAGCTTTTCTCAACCCTTTTGCCTTTAATTTTATCGGTTAGGACTATACTTTCTCATGTATATGCCATTCTACTAATATCAGTCATTTTAATTCTGCCTAGGGAATAATTAATTTTCTCGAGACCAATATGTTCTTATCAGACCTGCATTTAGTTCTTCAAATTGAGCACCATCTACTGAATTTCCATTAAAAAAAAAAAAAAAGAGAGAGAGATTAAGCCACTTTTGAAGCTCAGTGGTTAAATGTCATGGATTAGACACTCGAAACCCTTATCACTGTTATTCTAATTAATTGCATCTGCGTCCTTGTTCTAAACTCATTTCTGTTAAATCTTTAGCACGTATACAAAACTTTTTTTAATCATTTCTGTTAAATTTTGATGTTAATCTATTTAAGCATGAATCATCCATTACTGAATGACGCCAACTAAAAAGAACTTTTGCGTTTTTGTTTTATTTTATTTTCTTGGCATCGGAAAAGAACCTCATTAAATAAAAATAAGAGGAACACAATTCCTTCACAACAAAATATATCAAGAGCACAGCAGCCCAACCACAACAAACTAGCAAGGACTAGATTTAGCAAAGACAAAACTACAGTGAAATCTAAAACAAGAGCTACTCCTTCTAGCAATACATCCCAACGGACTAAAAACAATAGCAAACAAAGAAAAAGAACAAGGCAACTTCCAACAAGGACTTCAAATCCCTTGAAGATCACACAAAAAGGCCTAATTATTATTATTATTATTATTTTTTTTCTAAAAGATAGTGATGCAGCGAAGTGGTAATAGAAAGTAAAAGATGATACCTTCCACAGATTTATTGAATTTCTAAATGAGAACTGCCAAGTGAGTAAGTAACTATTACGAGTAATAGAAACCACTCTAAACAATAAAAAGAGAAAATCCTCTCTATATAGCGTTAGTTCTAATAAAAAATTTCTTTCTAGAGTACAGTCTCTATTATTTAAAGACTTAAAAGACTTAAAAAAAAAATCAAAATCTTAATCGAACTTTAATTCACAATAAATTAAAAAAATATTTATCAAAAATCGAAAATCCACTAATAATAGAATAAAAAAATATAAAAAAATTATGATTCCTAAAATAAATGACAAAGAAATCTAAATTTCCCAAAAAAGTTATTATACATCAAAAAGGGCAAAATTGGTGATTTGGCGACCCATAAGATAGAGTTTGTTTGAAATTCGGCGTAGATCCTAGTTAAGGTGATGATTATTGATCAGAATACTATTTTACATTAATCTGTCAAATTTTATGTGATTTCAGATATTCGCTTAACCTTCGAACTATTTCAAAAATAGAAATTTTATCTATTTCTTATATCTCATTTCTCCAAATACCATAATTTTAGGACCATTGGATCGACCTCTCCAGGTTGAGAAGAATTTGTCCTCAAATTTGTAGTTTCATCGGTCATTTTAATTTTAGTTTCATAAGTCCCTTTTACTTAAGCTTTTCTTGATCTTTCTTCCTTTAAGTTTATCGGCTAGTACTATACTTTCAAGTATATGTTGTTCTAGTACCATCAATCATTAGGAATAATTAATTTTCCCTAGACCAAAATATATTTATACTTATAAAACCTGCATTTAGTTCTTCTTATTGAGCTCCATCTACTGAACTTCCATTAAAAAACCAAGATTAATCCATTTCCGAAGCTCATCATTAAATGTCATAGCACTACAACAGACGCGGGAATAGACGGCCGCCTCAAGCGGTCGTCTATACTTTAAACGACTGCCTGACGACCGTTTATGGCGGTCGTGT
>JAVXUM010000046.1:15383526-15402783 GCA_035590655.1 Pouteria glomerata
CCTAAAATAGCATAACAGCTTCAAACAAAATATAAATTTAAATAATTCAAGCAACCTTCATTTAATGTTCAATTTCAAGTGAAGGGAATTCTCACAAATTAAATTCCTAATAACAACTGCAATTGAAGTTTCACATCCAAAGGAAACAGGAATTGGAAAATATTTTATTAAAAACTTCTAAAAAATCCCACAAACATAACTTCATATTCACATCAAAAAGATTATGAAGTTGAAAAATTTTCTACTAATATTATTTGTAGTTTGGATCCAATTTATTTATGTCAAGGTGTTCAAAATAATTTTTAAAACACCAAAAGTCTTTATCAAAGATTACTAGAATATGAACAAAGATTTTTGTTTTTGAAATTCCTTCTATAAAATAAATTAGATTGTAAAAAAAGGTATTTATATGCCTACGTTTGTATGTTACGTATATAACCTTAGGGTTTTAATTTGTTCCACCTTTTTACCTTATTTTGAAATGTCAAATCAAGGTTGTGAATATTCTAGGCTAATATGTTTTCACAATCCATTAACAAGCAAAAATAAAATAAATCAAGAGTCACTACAACTAAAAACTAGAAACTTTGAAAGTAAATAAATTAACAAAACCCTAGATTCAACCCAACGAAGCCAAACATGCTCTCATTATTCATGAATATTCAAGTAGAACACATCAATGAAAAAAAAAAGTAATGGAAATCAAAAAGATGAAATTTATTTTATTAATTCAGAAAAATAAAGTATTGTACTTCGTAAATGGCTTAAACGTAAAGCGTAAAGAAATCAAAACTGAAACCGAACCACTGAAAACACAAAAAATCTTCCAAAACATCTTCAAAAAAATCCTAAAAAAAAACTAATCTAAACTCTAAGAACTGTATGAAAAGTTTGAGGGGAAAAAAATGCCTCGCGACTCTCTAAAGCTTGTATATATAGCAGACACAACCCTAAAAAATAAAAAAGTTGTCACCCTCTAATGGACCCGCGGTGGTCTGAATCACTGCTACTTGGTCTCCAATTTTATTTTTGCTCCTTAGCCTAGCCTTTGCTATGGTACGAACAAGGGCACTAGGTGTTGGGACCGACTGTTCGTTCTCGCCATTTTGCTTGCCTTCTTCACTACTAATCATAGAAATTGTGTCTTACTCATTGCATTTAAGAAAATAAATCATATAACTGATAAAAATAATAAAATTAAAGGAATTTATTAAAATAATGCATGATTATACACTAAAATATCAAGTTGGTAATTACACTTTTCAAATGTAATCAAGACACATTGATTTTCATTTGAAACATTAGAATTCTCTTACTTATTTGATGAGTATATTGAAAGAAAATTTGAAATCTTAAGTTCGTTATTACTTAAACATTTTTAGGGTATATCTTGCTTTACTTTTGAGATATTTGTACAAGACACATTACTTTCCATTTGAAATCTTAGAACTCTCTTGCTTATCTGATGAGCATATTAAAAGAGAATTTGAAATCTTAAGTTCGTTGTTACTTAAGTGTTTTTGGAATATGTCTTGCCTTTCTTTTGAGATATTTGTGCAAGACACATCAGTTTCCATTTGAAACATTAGAATCCTCTAGCGTATTTGATGAGCATATCTACAGAGAATTGGATTGATAAGAGATTAGCACATTTATAAGATCGTCTACTGAGTGCTAATTTCCACAACACTATTTCATTTTATCCATTTCGATAAAGTCATTGATATTTATAATCATAAGTGGTATTACAAGAATTATAAGTGTAATATCTGCCTTGGTTTGATATAAAGTATCTTGTTGGACGAGATTATTTTAGGTGTTGTTTCTCGTCTTTACTTGCCTGTAAAATGTGGCCACATGTAGTCTTTAACTCGAGAGTCATTTTTGAAATCTTTTCTAAAATTAAAATAATTAATATTTGCTTAAGTAGGAGAATGTTAGAATTTTCTGTATACTGAGTATACATTAATTAATTTTTTATTTTATCAAAAATGAGTTAGAACCAAGTTAAAAATGGGAGCATACATGATAAGGCTTATTTTGCTGTGATCTACGTTGTTGGGTCTATGTGCACCTCATAGAGATAAAGAAGTTTGACGGTTAGTGTGGACTAGTTGTTAGACTCACTGTAGACTTCTTATAGGAGGACCAATTGAGATTAGGGTTTACCTTTTATATTGACTAAATCTCTTCTCTTAACGATATACAGACAATTCTTCCCATTGATAACTTTCATATTGATTGTGATTGGGGAAAAGATCCAGCCCTAGTAATCTGATCCTAATTTTATAGTTTTAGAGATAGCATAATCATAAACTGATGTAAGATAATGAAGCCAATAGGTATGTGTCTCTGTATTAATTTATTTTGATATTCTTATTTTATATACGAATAAAATTTATTATGCCTACACGTCAATGCCTGCACATTACTCATAAGAGCTTGCATGTCACCTCACAAGGTATCTTAGTCAGCCTGAAATCTTGCAATCTACCCCTCCAATGTTATTAAAGATAAAGACATGATATTCATCATGATTGGTTGTGAACTTTGACTAGTTTCTTATAGCTCAGGTTCTTCTTGAACAGAGTTCATAGCTTGACTCATAGACTTTCAGGCAGTCAAACGGGTAATGGGGGTGGGCTGATGTGTAAGGCCAAAAGTAAGAATCTCAATATGATTGGCCGGAAGAATGTTGGTGATTAGAACAACAAAGGACAATGAGTCACCATGTGTTTCAGTTGTTCGGCAGAGTAGATTATCTAAAACACAAATAAAAAGTTGCAATCTTATTAATATAAATTAAAACTTTGTTGTTAGTTTGTTCTTTTCTTTTCTGTATAATTTTAATTTTAGTATTTAATTTATAAAATTTTTTAATATAGGTAATACAGGTACATAATAGAAAAAATAAAAACATTAAAAACAAAAAGTAAGCCTAAAAGGCCATCGCTAATTATTTGAAAAAATATTCGTGCCCTGGACACTTGGTAGTCGCTAAAGGGGTCGCTATTGTCTAGTGACCGCTATATGACGGTCGTTAATAGTCATTAGCAACAAAATTTTGCAGATAGTCATTGGCAGTTGCACTACGATCTTAAAAGTTATTAGCGATCACTTATCTCCACTTTCTAGTAGTGCAAGGTGAAAAAATTCTAACTCCGCCCTTGCTGATGAGTGTCAGTTCTATCAATAACCCTTTTTCTCTTATGAAATTGTCCTGCATTAGGATTCTCTAAATCCCCATCAAGCATACCTTCATTTACGAATTAGAGAGCAAGGGTGCGATCTCGACGCACGTCTTAGGCTACCAAGGTAGTAGCTTGGGCCTTTTGCATTTCGATATGTTGTGCTAATCGAGTTACGTTATCTCTTTGATGCATAATATACAAAGGTGCTTCCTATTGGAATGGAAAATGTAGCAAAATAGGATTTCAAAAATTTTTTCAGATCAATTATACATAAGAAAATATAAACTTATTATATCATTGTATTCAAAATGCAAAAATGAATTCAAATCAATAATAAAAAGCTGACCTTTTTTCATTTCTTGATTTATTTTTAATTTATTGATGATATCTGATTTCTCGACATTTAAGACTCCCATATCTTTTACTCTTTCTCCAATTAGGATTTCTTTCTATTGTTGGCCTCTAGTTTCCTGACAATTTCTCTCTCCTACTATGGCAGAGTCAGAGACCAACAAATCGAGACAAAGTTGTTCTTCTAGATGTTCAGGGAGTTAAAAAGAGTTCTTTGCCGACTAGGACTAGGGCCACAGGGGCGAGCTTCACCCAGAGCGCACCCTCGAGTAGCGGCTGCGGGTTTCCTCGTATAACAGAAGATATTTATTAGACTAATAGTGACGCTTTGTAATTGAGAGAATATGTTGCTTGATAAAATAAAAGATTTTGGTTTTCTCGTAATTTTTCACCGCAATTAAAGGTTCTTCAAGTAAATCTGTGTTCATTCTCTTTTATTTATTTTTATTTTTTTTTTGCATGCTTTGAAATTGTTTATTTGAGATTACTGATTGATTTCAATAATATATTAAAATTATAATTAGGTGGCTTCAATTTTATCCCTTCTCAATTAATATACTAATTAAAAATTATCATATTAAAACTAATTAATCAAAACCTTCATTCTTGAATGTGATCTTCAACTCCATATATAAACCATTTGGTAACACACCATAATCATCTTCTCAACACCACCACCATGGCCCCTGTAGCTGTTGGTGATGTAATTCCCCAGGGTACTCTCTCCTACCTAGATGACCAAGACCATCTCCAGCGGGTCTCCGTACACTCTTTTTCTGGCAAGAAAGTCATCCTCTTCGGTGTTCCCGGAGCCTTCACCCCTGGCTGCAGGCAAGCAACTCCTTCACTTTCTTCTTCTTCTTCTTCGCTTTCTTTGGTCTATGGTGTAAAGTGTGAAACAGAGGCTTCTGAATATATAGATAATATATATACACACAATTTAAGACCTTGTCTGTAAAGAAAGGGAGATATCCCCTGATTGGCTTGGGCTCCCTCTCGAAATTATTTTTCATGTTTGATTGAACTATATATATATATATATGACTGATCAGATTTTCCGTCTTGTTGGTGTGAAACACAGCATGATGCATGTACCAGGCTTCATTGAGAAAGCAGGAGATCTGAAATCAAAGGGCGTTGATGAAATATTATGTATGAGTGGTATGTTTCATTTCAGGCTCGATCTCTGTTTGCTCAAACCCATTTGTCTGTTTTTTTTTTTTTTTTTTCCATGCTGAAACTCATCTTGGGGAACTAGGAGAGAGAGGGAAAAGAAAGGTACGATGGATTCAATTCTTCATGGTATGGGTTACAAAGGATGATCACCAATTTTCCTCTGTGCTATGTTTCTAACTTCAAGGAAACACCCCATTAATTGATAAATCTAATAGATCTGATTTGTTGTTTAACTTTTAAATCAACACTTTAAAGACAAGATATTTAGTTTAAATTCACCACTTTAAAAATATAATTATAAAATTAAAGTAAAATATACAAAAAAAATAATAATACAATGTCAAACTCTTATTGTTACTGCTAGCTCATGTACTTTTAATTTCTAAAGTTTTAACAAGACAAATATAAAATAATATTACACTAATTCAATATTAAATATTTAAGGCACCACTTTAAAAATAAAAATACCAATACTTGTCAATTTTCTAAACTTTTAACAAAACAAATTCAAAACATTGCATTAATCCAATATTAAATACTCAGGATAAATACAAATTCAAATTGAAATATATAAATTATTTATCAAAGAATAAAATATAAAGAAATAAATAATAATTACAAAAAGGGTCACAGACTAAACAAATAATATATATTTTATTTAGACACATGTTATAATTACTATTTTTTTATATTTTATTTTGATAATATTTTTATATTTTAATTTAAGTGCATATTTATGTTGAATATTTAGTATTGAATCATTGCAATGTTTTTAGTAGGTGACGCTTTTTATAGTTATAATTTATTTTTTTAAATTCTACTTTTTGATAAATATATATTTTATGCATTTTAGAAATTTAAGTGGGTATTTATCCTGAATATTTATTATTGAATTAGTGTAACGTTTTGTATTTATCTTTGTTGATAAAGCCAAAAGGTCTAGAAATTTGATGACATGTATTAATTTTTTGCATTTCAATTTCTTTAATTTACTACTTGTATTTTTAAAGTGATGTCCTCAATATTTAATATTAAATTAGTGTAATATTTTGTATTTGTCTTTATCGTTAAAAGTCAAAAATTAAAAGTGAGTTGCGGTAAACATTTAGCATCTATTAATTTTTCGTATTTTGTTTTCATTTGGCATTTATATTTAAAAAAATAATGAATGCACTTGATTTTTAATTCTCACACTCTCTAAAAATTAATCAATGTTCATAAGGAGAGAAAACGAAACGTAAGAAGTTAAAAGTATAGTAAATTTATCATTTTTTTATTTTTAAAATAATATATTTAAAGTGATATTTTATTTTTAAAGTATGTGATTAAAAAGTTGATATTAAATCTATTAACTTCATTAACTTTGAGATGCTAATGAGGCGTTATCTTAAAATTTATTAAGGGAAACCCGACCTGCCATGGTCATCCCTTTTACTCTCTTTGTTCAAAACATCCCCTTTTCTTTCTTTCTTTCTTTTTTTTTTTTTTTTCAATGTATTCAAGTCATCAAGAATGGTTGGTGGCGTCTAATATTGACCATTCATAAATTAATTAAGCCATCAAACATGAATGATTGATTGATTGATTGAATTTGTCAAAAAAAAAAAAAAAAAAAAACACAAAAATGAATGATTGGTTGTGTTTTATATTGCCTATACGTCAGCCATCAAACTTGACCTTAGGAGCGGTTAGGAGGCCACTTCGACGCATTTGGTTGTGGACAAATACGAGTCTTGGTCTAATATTAAATTTAATGTTACTCCAGTGGTATTAAATTTAATGTTAGCTTATTGATAAATTGATTTTATGTTATTGAATTTTAATTTTATAATTTAAATATATTTGTATATTTTTAAATTAAAAAATTCATAAATAGATTTATATTATTAAATATTAATTCAATAGCTCAAATTAAATTATCAATAAACTGACACATTTAACAATTGTACTTATATTGCGCAGCCTTCATTTGCCTTAATATGATGGATCCTTAAATGTGTTTAGGAGCTAACATAGCTTGATTTACAATTAGGATCATTAAATTAAAATTTAATAATACAAATATATTTATATTTTTTAAATTAAAGTAATATAAATGTATCTAAATCAATATCACGTACTAAACGAGCCTTTTTTTTTTTTCTCCTTGAAATGCAAACTTAGTTTTATAAAGATGGATATAAAGATGGCTTCAGTGCATCAAATGATGACTTTGATTCTTTCTTAATTATTAGATCATCTTCTCAAGGTGATGTCTCCAAACAAATTCTCCGTGGAAGACATCTAAATTTGGGTTAAACAAAATCTGGTCCTATGTCATTACTCCTAAATAAATATTTAAAACGAGGGAGAAAAATCTATAGTTGACAGCTATATGTTGCCTTTGCATGGTGCAAACCGTGCAATCATGCATATAAATATACATATCGTTTGTAACACCATAAACTAGATAAAGATTGTTGGACTTATTAAGAGGGATCCGATGTGAAAATTCGTTGGCATCAAAGTTATGCGAGGATATCCTTTGGGCATATAGATCCGAGGATTAAATTTTTGTTTTAATAGGTTATTCGGGTTAACTGGAAAATGGTTTGGAATTCAAACAAAAAGAGGAAAATATATATAAACTAGGGTTAACTCATGCAATTTGTTGTTACAAAAAATACTTAAATATGTGACAACCTCCTAGTACTATTGTGCTGAGCAGAACGAACATTGATTTTTAACATCCCCAGCCACAATGAATGAGTTCCACAAGAGGAGTGAATATTAGTTACTCCAAACTATTAACGATATCAAGCAATATATTTAGTCCATTTACTGCTATTTTGTTCAATTATTATCAGTTTACTAACTAAATAAGTTCATCATCTCACAAATAACAAATATGATATGACATTTAGATATTTCTTATTGTCACATCGCACAAATTTCTTCTTGTCACATTGCACTCACTATTTTGATATCCGCCACATGCATTAAATGCTAAATGGTGGGTATTAAATATAAAGTAAGTTGTTTTATGCGTACATACGTATAGAGGATATAATAATATTATTTTTTATTATTTTCTTAATTTTTAATCATTCTATCTTACTATAAATAGAACACTTCATGCAGAAATAAGGTATATTTACTATTGTTAGTTGAAACTCTATCATTTTCTTCACTCACACTCAAGTTGATTTTGACTTTACCATCAAAGGGATTTTGATTGGGATTTTCTCCAGCCATTTTCTCTAACTTTTTTGATTTTTTAGGCTCGAATCTACTTCGTTCAGTTAAAGTGATGACGACGTATGGCAATAATTTTTATTGCCGCACATTTGGCACCCATCGTGGGGCCTATTTTCTTGGTGTCCCATAATATTTTATATCTTAACAAAACTCTTTTTCGGTCAACATGGTTATAGAAGGCGTCAAAACACCTTACTGTCTCCTCGTGTGGGAGATGAAACAACACCATCAAAGCAAAAAGCGAGTGCATTAGCCATATGAACTCTATGACAAGAAACAAGCAGGACACGAAGGGTAGATGATTCAACAGCTGTTAAGTAGATACAAGATTTATGAGCCCAGATAGATGCGAAGCAGGAAAAGTTGGAGGAAGTACTCCAAAAGTTAAGTGATGAGAAGGGAAAGACAAAAGGCCACGTTCAATCCGGTCCTGATGATCCAGGATCTGTTGTAGATAAAAGTTACAACACCCTATATGATGACCTCGTGGGGCAGGATGAACTTGAAGGGAGAGAGGATGTCCACGATAATGGACAACTAGGAGTAAAGCAAGAAGTTGTTGCTAGTTGAAGGGTTGCAATTGTTTCTAGGCCTGTTAAAGTGCATTTAGTACAAGTTCGGCGGTCAAAACTCTTACACTTGCAAAGGGAAAGACTGTCAAGGTCATAACGGAAAGAGGATGCCCATAAAGAAAAGCAATCTAGTTAAAAGAGGTATCAAGATGTAAGTAAAAGTTCTTTGAGTAATGATATGATACTCACCAGAGCCAAGAGGTCTAGTAAGTCTAGAAATGTAGAGAAATCATATTATAATGAGTGAAAAGGTTCTGACCAAACCACTTGAATAACGGCTAGAAAAACATTGGGAAGGATTTTTTTCTCACCATTTACAATGGACATTTGTGAATTGAAACCTTCGAAGAAGTTTGTAATGCATAGATTCACTTTGTAAGATAAAAAGTTAGACCTGTTGGCATACTACTGTCATTACATGCAAGCCATGACGTTATGGAGTTAAAACGACAAGCTTATGTGCGGGGTATTCTCTTTAAGTTTAGGAGATATGGCACTACAGTGGCTTCAAAATTACTTTTAAGCAGTATCAGTTACTAAAAACAACTTGTCAAGGAGTTCATCATGCAATTTTTGGCTAACACTAAACAGCCAAAAACTGGTGATGTTCTTCTCACAATGAAGAAGAGAAGCAATGAGAGCTTGAGGGATTACTTCCAAAAGTATATGGAGCCATACAATGAAGTTAAATGGTGTATTGAGCAACTAGCATTGACTTGTTTCAAGTTAAGGCTGTAAAAAGGCGACAAGTTATGACTTTCTTTGACAAAAAAGTTAGCAGCAAACATTTCAACCTGATGTGCTAAATCGAAAAGTATGTTTCGGTAGAGGACGAGACAAAGCCTACCGACTAGAAGAAGTCAAAGCTACTTGGGTCAGAAGGAGAAAAATAGAAAAAAGATAGGAGAATTCGTCGATGATAAGAAGTATATTTTTTAACCTGTCAACATGGTTTTTAAAGAGTCAATCTTCAAAATCCTTCCCTAGATCAAGGATGAGCCATATTTCAGGTGGTCAAAGAAATTACCTGATGTTTTAAGTAAGGAGAATCATAAAGATTATTGTTCATACCATTACGATAAGGCACACCGTATAGGATCGTGCCAATACTTACGATATCTCCTAGAAGATTTAGTGAAAGAATGTCATCAAAGGGAGTATATTGATGAGGTACAAACAAGAGCAGCAGATGGTCAATTTCGAGCTCCACAGGGAGATCAAAGAAGAAGAAGAGAAGAAGCAGAAGAAGAAGATTTCGTGAAGGAAGCACGACCTCTACCATAGGCCATGCCGAGGAGAAATATACCTAGACCACCAGTCACCTATGTCATTCACATGGAAAATCACCCCAAAGTATCGTTACTTGCCCTCTAGTAGAAGAACAGCATGTCAAAAAGGAGGGAGAAGTGCTTAAAGTTATTATAAATGCCTAAGAAGAGAAAGTGCTCGAGGAATATCATTTTATGAAGATGAAAATAAAGGGATGCAGTAACCACACAATGTTACACTAGTGGTCACCTTCAAGATGATTGAATCAGATGTAAAAAGAATCCTGGTTGATGCATGAAGTTCAACTGAAGTCATGTTTTTTGGTTTGTTTAAGAAGCTGGGACTCACAGATGAGGATTTCGAGCCACCTGATTGTCCTTTAATTGGTTTCAACTCTGTTCTAGTTTGGCGATTAAGGAGGGTCATCATTCCTACTTGAGCCAACCTAGTGGAATACGAAGTGGAGTTTACAGTCATGAACACACCATTTTCTTATAATGCCATAGGAGGAAGATCCTTGATTCATATGTTGAAAGTTATCCCCTCTACCTACCACCAAGTTTAAAGTTCTTATATAGAAATGAAGTGATATAGATTAGAGGGGATCAAAATATGTCAAAGAAGTGCTTTACTGCTGCTCTAAAGTTCAAGCCCCAACCTAAGCAAGTTTGACACACGAAGGTGCCCAATGATCCCCCCAAGATCAACAATGTTAGTGGAGATCCAGAGAAGAAAGCTATTGAAAGATTGGAAAAAGTCTAGATTAGTCCAACCAAAGATAATAAGTACTTCTTAATTGGGTCTAACTTGGGAACAAATGAGAAATTACAACTAGCAAAGATGCTACTGAAGAACATTGGAACATTTACCTAGACTCCTCAAGAAATACCAGGTATTTCTTTCAATGTTAAGAGTCATAAGTTGAATATCAATTTAGGAGTAAAACCTCTAATCCAAAAAGCAAGAAGATCTACTTTGTAGCATGCTAACTCTGTGATAGATGAGATCGGTAGGTTATTCAATATTGAGGCCATCAAGAAGGTTTCATATCCCGAGTGACTAGTAAATATAATAGTGGTTAAGGAGAAGAACAGGAAATAGAGGATCTGTGTTGATCATACAGACTTAAATAAAGCTTGCCCAAAGGACCTTTTTCCACTACCAAAGATTAATCAGCTCGTAGATTCAATAGCTAGAAGTTCAAGGATGTCATTTTTGGACTCATGTAGAGAGTACCATCAAATCGCAATGCACAAGCTTAATAAGGAGAAGACCTTATTTATCACCCCAAGGGGAATCTATTATTATAAGGTTATGCCATTTGGATTCAAGAATGATAGCACTACTTATCAAAGATTAGTTATAAAAATGTTCAAGAATGATCTCAACAAGATGATGAAAGTTTACATTAATAAAATGATGGTTAAAAGCAAAGAGTCTGTGACCCATATTCATCATTTACGACGTGTACTCTTTGCTCTTGATGAGTATAGGTTGAAGCTCAATGCTATCAAGTGTGTTTTTGGAGTGAGTTCAGGAAAGTTCTTAGGCCACTTGGTCATTGAAATAGATCCCGACTAGATTCGAGCTATCCAAACAGTGGTTCCACCGCATACGAAGAAAGATGTTCAATAACTTACAAGAATGGTAGCGACACTTAACAAATTTATCAGTCGAGCATCAGATCAATGTCGACTATTCTTTAAGTTGTTGAAGGAGGCAAATAAGATGGTCTAGGATGAGAAAGCTGATCGAGTACTAAAGATGCTGAAAGAGTATCTTGCAACTGCTCCCATTTTGTCAACCCCCAACTAAGAGATGTTTTATATTATTACTTAGCAGTGTCAGATTAGGCAGTTAGTGATGTTCTTCTGAACGAAGAAGATAGAAAATAGAAGCCCATTTATTATGCAAGCAAAACTTTATAGAAGGTAGAGACTAAAAATCCATCTTTGAGAAAGTTACCTCTGACATTAGTGGTGGCATCCAAGAAGTTGGCTCATTATTTTCATACTCATACTATTCAGGTGGTCACTGATCAATTGATTGGTCAGGTTTTGAAGAAAACAAATATTACAAGAAGGATGGCAAAATAGGTAGCAGCCCTTAGAGCATTTGATATTAGATTTGTGCCGAGAGCAATAATAAAGACACAAATCTTGGCAGATTTTATAACAAAATTTACTCTCCTAGGCCCGAGTAAGTCAAGAAGTGTGGCAACTGGAGATTAACTCAGAAGTTAGAGCAGTTCTAGTGTAGTGCCAAATTAAAGTGGATGGATCTTCATCCAAAAATGGTTCTGGGATAGGAATGATTTTGACAACTCTCCGAGAAGCTGACCATTGAGTATACCATTAAGTTGGGTTACGAGGCAACCAATAATAAAATTAAGTATAAGGCTTTTTTGGTTGCGCTTGATATTACTCGATGCTTATTTGCTCAAAATGTATTGATTAAGACAAACTCTCAGCTAATAGCAAATCAATTGAAAAGTGAATCTATAGTAGGAAATAAGAGGATGACAGAGTATTTAAATCTATCAAAAAAGAAATTAAAGGGTTTCAATGTCATTGGGATAGAATTGTTAAGAATGGATCATAATACTCATGATGATACTCTGGTAATGTTAACAACATCCCCGAGGACCAGGCAGGCTGACACAATTTTTCTTGAATTGTTAGAAAGGCCAAGTATATCTAAGCCAGATGAAGTAGCATATGTTTAGTTGGGTCCATCTTAGATGGATCTAATTATCTATTATTTAAAGGATGGCACTCTCCCTGAGAATAAGAAAAAAAAAAACAAAAACAAAATTGAGGATGAAGGTAATAAGGTTTTGGCCCTCTCCCAACCAGAAGTTGTACAGAAGACCTTTCACAAGACCTTATCATCTTTATGTTCATCTTGACAAGGTTTACAATTTTCTTTATAAGATACATGAAGGGGTTTGTGAAGCATATATTGGGGGTGGTTCCTTAGCACATAGAACAATCACATAGGAATATTGGTGGCCAAGGATGGGAATAAATGCTCAAGCTTACGTTCGAAAGTGCAAGAAGCATCAAAAATTCTCTCCCATCGTATCGTCATATTTGACCAAAAAGGGAATGATAAAGCTATGAGAGTTATTCTAGATTTGATTGATGAAAATAGGGAGTTGGTAGCTATAAGACTGGCAACCTACCAACAAGAAATGGAAAGAAAGTTCAACAAGAAAGTATGTCCTCGGGCATTCAAGGTTGGTGACTATGTCCTCAGGAAATTCATGGGAGCAAACAAGAATCCGACAGAAGGCAAGCTTAAAGGTTATTGAGAAAGAATATTCCAAGTAACTGAAGTGCTCGAGGATGGTGCATACCATCTAGCAGACCTATAAGGAAAAACTATAAAAAGGCCATAGAATGATGCTCATTTAAAAATATTTAATGTGTAAGAAATTGTTATGATTTATTTGCTTATGTACTTGCCCTTTTTTGTACTTGTTCCATGTTTAGGGTTCCATGTTCAGGGTTCAACGCAAGCTATACAAATGAGAAATTTCAGCGACATGCACAAAATTAAAAGATTGTCTCTAATGACTCATCCTAGTGCCTGACTCAAAAAAGAATTATCTCTACTGGTTCATCCCGATGGTTAACTCAAAAAATGATTTTCTTTACTGGTTTACCTCAATGGCTGACTCAAAAAAAGATTATCTCCATTGGTTCATCCCAGTGGTTGACTTAAAAAAGATCAATTCCACTAGTCGATCCTAGTGGTTGACTCGAAGAAGGTTAATTTTGCTGGTATATCTTAATAAATGACTCAAAAAAGAATGATCTCATTAATTTAATTCGATGAATGGTCTGTAAAGAACTCAATTGAACAAGGATTTTATATCTTTATCACATTATATGTGATCGGCACTCTGAGAGTAGTGTTTAAATCATAAAAAAAAAAGGCTATTAGTATCCCGACCACGTTATGTATGAGCAAAGTATAAAACTCAAATCAAAATAAGTTATACACTTGTTCCAGTTGTCTTCAAGTTTATAAACTTGATTGATTTGTCATTTTCATTGTTTACGATTGAATGTTTCATTTGAAAGCATTGGTTAAGGTTTTTGAAGGAAGTTAATTCTTGAAAAGCTTACACTGAGCAAGTTCTAGCTGGGTTTCTTTCAAGTTACAGTAGCTTTCAAGTATTGCATTCAAGTACTTAAGTTTTTTTGGGTGAGAATACTCAATTCAAAAATAAGTTACACTTTTTCAAGCTGGTTCCAACTTGACAAACTTGGTTAATTCGTTACTTCCATTCTTTATGACCGAATGATTCATCATGACATTTACTATATTTTTGCAAAGTGTCTTTTTATTAAGAAAGCTTTCAGGGAACAAATTGTGCCCGACAGTACCTAAAGCTGAAACTATAATACTTTCTAAATTTTTAAGTTAACATGCTTAGAATCTTTTTTTATATACGAAAGTGCTTAATCCAATGGATTAATGCTATGCTCAAATGCTAGAATCATATCAAAAACATATTGTACATGACAAAACCCAACAATCTCAACAAAAAAAAAAAAAAAATTAGCATATACTTCTATTAAATCCCAGATAAAATACAAAAGGTAAGTACAGAGAAAGAAAGAGAAAAGAGAATTTCTCAAATGCCTTTTCATTAGACTCTAAAAGTTGAAATTACAATTACAAGTTAACAAAGACAAATGGGAAAAAATACAAAAGATTATTTATCCTCTTTTTGTTTGTCTTCGGCGAACTCAACACCAAGAGCCTTGGCCTCCTTGAGAACTTTCTCTTGATAAGGAGAAGAGTGGGAAGGGATATCTGTAGTCTTAGAAGTGCTCTCCACCTCTATTTCTCCCTATTCAAGGCCTTTCCCTCCCAATATGTCAATTGTGAGAGTTTATGGTGGCCGCTCGAAATTGAAAAGAGGGATGGCATTATTTGGATTAGAGAAAAGTACATCTCTATACAATTGGGAAGAAGGCCGGATGAACTCTCTTTAAATTGTAGCTTCCCAGTTGACCAGAAAATACTCGTTTCGTGCATCCTCGATCTAGTAAATGAAGTCATTAAACTGAGTCTCAAGCTCTTGGGCAACCTTTTCCCTGGAGGCTTTGAGTGTTAAGTCCTTTTGTTGTAAGACCTCAGCCTTACCCTTGAGCTCGATCTTCAATCGAGCGATCCCTTCCTTTAGGTTGGACTGGTCCAACCTAGACATCATTAGCTCCTCGGCCATCCCCTCTTGTTCAGCTTTTGCTTAAGAGAGCTTGACCTTTTTAGTTGCTAGTTGGCTGATTTTCTTTAGAAGTTCCTCGTCCTTTAAGGCCAGATGCTTCTCTATTTTGCTCACTTTTTGCTTGATATTCTTAGTTTTTTGCTCGACGATGATAGTTTTAAAGTTAGCAACTTCAACTTGTTACCTCATTTCCTTCTTCTCCTCCTTGAGTTCAGCTATTTGGCTCTTGAGGTTATCGATCAAAGCGTCATTAGTACTTGCTTTTTAGTGTAAGGTCTAATTTTGAGCAATGACTAAGAGAGTGTAGGAAAAACTGCAATATTATAAGAGGATATTTAAAAGAAATTTCGAAGTATAAAAAAAAGAATTAAAAAATAAAGAATGAAAATAGGGGAACTCACTGTAATAATACTCTTCATGAGGTTAGTGTAGAGATCTTCAATATGACTTTTCCCCCTATCTTTTGTTGGTCGTGAGGGGGAGCAACACGTTTGAGTTACTACATTGGATGGTTAAGGGTGGAGTCCCGAATGGTGAAATGACAACCATTAGAAAGTTCCAAGTTCGGGATTAGGATCCTTGGAATAAGCGGAGAAGAATCATAAACTTGGTTTAGAAGGAAGATAGTCTCCAAGAGAGTTGGCTCAAATCTTTACTTTTCTGTAATGGAAGAACCTAAGCGTAGAGGAGAAAGTGGTCAGAGAGCGTTTGGTATGTCCCTTCAAGAGGCTGGAGGCACATTGGAAGAGGGAAGATCATCCAAAAGGATGATTTCCATTTACTGACCTACTTTCTGCTTCTTTTTGGCCTGTGGCTCATCGTCCTCTGCTTGGAAAGTCTTTTTGGGGACAACAGAGAGTTTAATGATTGTAACCCCTGTGCCCCTCTTATTCTTCTTTATCTACGTCTCATTTATTTTTTAGCCACGGTCAGCTTTGAAGGCTTCTTAACTGCCTTTTTTTCTTGGCAGTCTCGATCTTTCTTTGCTTGTGTTAAGCTCGGCAACCTTCATAATGTCATACTTCAGTGCCATTTCTTGCTCAGGAGCACCAGTGGGAGCCAAAGAAATTTTTTCTTCTTCTTTTTCAACCTCAAGCAACTCACAGATGCGTAGATCCATGGTCAAAAGCGTTGGTACTGAAGGTTAGATGGATGACGCTGGGTCATCTGAAGCAATGGCAACGTTGAGCGCTAGAAGCTAAACTGGCTTGTGAGTACGGGAGAACTCAAGTTTCCTCTCAGTTGACCAAGTAAACCACCAGTGAAGTAGGTCACTAGCTCTGCCGACTAAAAATCCTTAAAGGGGAGAGACGAATGAACGATAGCTGGGGTAGAAATCAAATAGAAGTGGCGTTGACCTTGTGAAGGGGAAAGTGTCTACACCACCAAGGAATTTGAACGCTTCTTTTAAATGAGTCTAGTTGACTTGTGTTCCTTTCGCACAGGACTTTTTTGCTCGTTCATTTGCAAGACATAATGATTAGTTAAAAAGCATCACCAATAAGTAATCATAAAATGGATAGAAAATAAAGAACATTAAAGCTACTCAACCTAGACTAATTGACCCTACAGTGATCGAAGGGAAGGGATCCTTATCAGAGCCGTGCATATTATGTCGCATGATAACGTAAAAATGATTCTCTAGTCCTTTAATATTGTCCGGGAGTAGGTGGACTAAGGCTTTCTCGAGATAGGATATCAAGTACCATTTATCTTTGTTTTTTCTAATTTTTTAAGGAATGTAAAAGAAAAGTAGATCCCATTCAGATATGCGAAACCCATATCAATGGTTAATCTCATCTATCCCATTAACTATTCTATAAAAATTATGGCTGACGCACCTAGGGCAAAGGCTGATCCTATGGAAGATTCAGCAAAAAAAAAAAAAGACACTGGAAACCTAAGACCCCCTTCGATTATGGCAACTAAATGAAAAACACCCAATTCATGTTCTATTTTCTCAGCAAGTCTAATGTTGACATTCGCGGGGATGCTGTGCTTTTGCTTAAAAGCTTCGACTCTTTCCCTAGTTTTTAATTATTCTGCTAGTCTACCCATTTTTCTCAAATAAAAAGGAAATGACAAAAGATAAAGTAGGAGATGAAGAAATTTTTTGTATTCACCAAATGAATACTGAGAATCAAGAGAGAGTTTGCAGAAGAAGTTTGAAATTTCAGAGGTGCACAAGAAGATTCAAAGTTTGAAAGTTTCGAAAAAAGGTAACAATGGTCATATTAGTTAATATATATGTACATGCATATATGAAAATTTAGAAACGGGGATAGACAACAAAACTTGCATTTAATGCTGCCGTTCGAAACGATATAAATGTGACAGATGGCAGGCCACCTTTTAGAGTTTTCAGCATAATTATCGATGTGTGACACGCTGTTGAAAGGGTTTCTCATGCATCATAAAGCCTTCAATCAAAAGGTGACGCGTAAAAAGTTAGGCAGCGCTGGGGATACGAAAAGATTTCTCATGAAAAAGTAAGTTTCATTTTCTTTTTTTATTACTCTGCTCGAATAAAAATTATTCCGATTAGAGTGGGGGTATAATATTGGTACGAAAAATATCTAGATATGTGACAACCTCCCAAGCACTGTTGTGCCGAGCAGGATGAACATTAATTTTTAACATCCCCAATCACAATGACTGGGTCCCACAAGCAAGTGGAGTAAATATTGGTTACTCCAAACTATTAATGATGTTAAGTAAAAAATTTGGTCCATTTACTACAATTTTGTTCGTTTATTATCAATTTGCTAACTAAATGAGTTTATCATCTCACAACTGGCAAACATGATGTGATATTTGGATGTTTCTTATTGTCACATCGCATCCATTATTCTGATATCTATCATGCACTTTAAATACTGAATAACAGATATTAAATATAAAGTAAGTTATTTTATACATATATCCATATAAGGAATATAATAATATTACTTTTATGATTATTTTTCTAATTTATTAATCATTATATCTTATTATAAATACAACACTTCATGCAAAAATTAGGGATGTTTACTATTATTAGTTAAAACTCTATCATTTTCTGCACTCACACTCAAGTCGATTCTGACTTTAATATCGAAGAGATTTTTGTCGGAGACTTTCTCTGGTCATTTTCTCTAATGTTTTCTTGTTTTTAAGGCTAGAATCTGCTTCATTCAACTAACTTGGTGATAATTTTTATTGTTGCACACAATTCATGAAATAGTATAATACTTTAAAAATCAACTTTTAAATATATTATAATGAGAAAGTTGTATAGTTTTATAAAAAAGTTGCTGAATTATTTTTTCATATTTATATTTCTTATTTATATGAGTTTTAATGAAGTGGTAGAATTTAGCAAAGTCAATCCTATATATGTGTATCAAAAACTTATAATTTACTAATTCCGAACATGATCAAATCTTAAATTTTAAGTTTGATTTTAAAATTTATATTAAACCTCAAATTTACTTAATTGGTTCGATCTCTTTTTATTTCAAAACCTTTGTCATTTCAATATCTATTTTTTTCCAATTCTTGACTCACTTGACAAAATTAATTTAAGTTAAAAATATTATTGATCTTAATTATATTAAAATAACTTTTGACTAATTTTATAAAATAATTTAAATTAAAAAATGTTAATGTTATTAATTGAACATTGTATTTTATAAAAATAACGCAAATATTGATTTTGTATTTTATAAAAATAACGCAAATATTGATTATTATTAAATAGTTTTTCAACCCAGATAATCAACATAACCAATTTAAATTTTATAAAATAATTTACAACCAAATCTAATTAATAGTTAAGTATTTTTCTTCGTGTTTCTAAATTTAAAAATTGTTATTGTGAAAAAAGTTAATTTTTTTAAATTTAATTAATATTCAGTAATTTTAAAACTCTATTCCAAATCAAATTGTTACTTATGCATTTCTTTTTTCTTCTTAAATTTAATTTATTCAAAATATATAAAATTTACAGATAGTGTGAAAGAAGTATAACTTTCTAGATTTTTTAAATTTAATTAGTAGTCAATAATTTTTAAACTTTTTTCCAAGCTTAATATTATTTAGACATTTTTATTTGTGATTTAAAAATTTTATACATGCATTTTTAAGTCTTTTTAAATTTAATTTATTTGAATTTATTTTTTGTGTCTTAAAATTTAATTTATTGAACAGATAGTGTGAGAAGTATTAATTTTTTTATATT
>JAVXUM010000046.1:15406043-15424730 GCA_035590655.1 Pouteria glomerata
CATGTGAAAACATAAAGTAAGAGAGACTAAAGAAATTAAAATGAATCATCCAATAGAATTCAATTAAGATGTGTCACGATTATGCCAAATTAACTTGAATCAATCATTCACATTCCCAGGAAACAAACACTTTGAGGGATAATATTTGCCTACAAGGTACTGAAATAATAAAAGCTCAGTAAAATATACATAGGCCTTATCTAGTAGAAATCTTATGTCGACAAATATGTTTCTTTTCTACCAGAATATAATTGGACCACAAGGTCATCAGCATATTTTCCTTGCGTTAGTAATCACCTTACATATGAATACACTGCCAAATCACAAGGCAACCAATGCTTCAATCTTCTGAGGAGCTTAGACAACACCTTAACAATATTACCTTTAAAGTTATTGTGGAAGAAGAGCTATCTCAATTTCCTGAAGTGTTTTTCCCTTTGTTTCCATTACATTCCTCTTCACAAAAACCACCGCTATCAAGCAGAAGGTACCAAAAATAGAGTACAATAGCTGCCGCCCGAGTTGCTCAAGCAAGCGCAAGAACAGCAAGCCCACAAAAAAATTGACCACCTGAGAACAAATGCATGACAGTCAACGTTCAGAGAGAGAGAGAGAGAGAGAGAAAGAGAGGGAATTTGCTCTCCATTTCTCAACTTTTTAAGATCTTGAACTATTTAACCAGATCATGAAACGTGACGCTTTCGTACAAGTAGAGTTCTTAATTCCTCACTCCTTTCTTTGGGGCAACTTTGCAGATTTAGGAAGTCCCAAACTTCTAGTAGATAGGTTTACATTGAAAGGAGAGAGAATATAAACAAATGAGGACGCTAAAGTATATTTACCCAGTGCACAGACATACAAAATGCCATAGCTTTGGCCCGAATTCGGCAGGGGAAAATCTCTGGCAGGAGGAGACCAGGAACCGGACCAGCTCCCACAGCAAACGTCAACACAAACCTGCAGAAAGAAGATTCATGTGCTCAATCCAAGCAATCTACTTACAATCCATCACCCTCAGATGTTTAAAGCAAATTATATAAATGTGAACAGTCAAGTATGACCGCTAAAATGCAAAAAGTAATTTTTTTCTCGCTTACGTTTTTGGCCCTTCCTAGCCAATGTCTAGAGATTTACCCATTTTTCATGAAGGGAAAAAACAGTCCAATTCAATCAACTAACTTGCTGCTTAATCCCAAAGGCATAAGGAAAGATCCAAAACAAATTCTAAAACAATTCCAAAGTTTGAGACTGTATGGTATCCAAATATATCTAATACCGTCTTGTTTCATATTACGACCAAAGAAACACTGCAGATTATTGAAAAAACAATATTCATAATATTTTAGCTACTGTCTGTTCCCCTCTTTTAAGATTAGCAGGATAAGATCCCTCATGCTTACTGTGCAGATTGTGAAAGAAAAAACATCAATAATTCAAGGTATGTATCTTTATATCATTCTATGTAATATATATCATACACATCCATCTTCTCTCAAGAAGTACCAAGTCAAAACAGCACTCACATCAACATGCCACCAACAGACAAGAACAAAGCTCCAGAATTTGAGGCAGAAAGACCTGCTGCAGTGACTTGCAGGGCCATTGATATAGCCTGAGTTGATTAAATACGGGGGAAAAAAATAGTTAGTTAAATAAATCCTTTCATTTCCTCAAAAAATAAAAGAGTTGAATTGAAGCAAGTGCTGTACTAGTGGCAACAATAAGCTTGTAAATTCGCAATAGAAAGTAACACACTACATAATTGACAGAAAATAAGTCCTACCAGAAACAAAAATACGGAAATGGTTCAAGTTAAAAACTGGCATGATCTCAGGGTGGGCCATATTGGACAGTGACTAAGTTCAGATGCTGTCAAATTCATCTAATTCTAATGTACAAGGAAATCCAGGCATGTCTATATTTTATATTTCTTAGATCTCTTTACTTCCTTATAGTAAAATGGTGTCTACAAGCTAATATAATAATACTTTAAAAAAAAAAAAACCAAAAAGAGTTCGTTCTATTTATAGTTAATAACTCAGGCTGCTTAGATATACTTGATGGCTTCATGTCCAACTAAAATGCGGGGCTGAAGTCAAGGCCAACTTTAGCCTTTGAAGTCACCCTGAAACAGCATTGTCCCCTTTAATTTGTTGCATCGGATGCGAGTATTCAAAATGTAAGAGCATCCAAATAGAAACAAGGTACATCTAGATAAGAATAAAGTGCATCCAAATAGGAACAAGGTGCATCCAGATACACATCTGGATTCATTGAGCTCTCATCCAAATGTTCCAGATCACATCCAAATGCAGCCGTATATCTTATTCGTATCGGCATGCTTTTACAGTTCGAATACTCACATCCAAACGCACTAGTTTGTACCTGGATACAGCAGATTAAAAGGAATGATGTCGTTTTAAGGTGACTACAAGTGCTACAGTCAAGCTGACTTCAACCCCCCACCCCCCTGCCCCAGGAAGGGGGGGTTGGTTGGTTTGTCCAACTAAGCCAATGGAAACATATTTCACACCTTTACCCGATACTTCACAAATTTAGAAGAATCATTTAACATAAGCCAAGTTTCAGTCATGATATAGTCAAGGCTCTAGTCATGACATGGGGAACAGTTCATTTGTTCTCTTAACATCACATAGGTCAAGAAATTTTTTGTAATTTCTTAATTTTTTTGGGATGGGCTGTAGGATTGTCCGTCAGTTATAATGTGTAAGTAAATGATTTTTTGTTGGAAGAAAAAGGCTGTCAAAAACCTCAGTTTCCAAATAAGCCCTGACAGGTACACTGAGTAATTAGAAATCTATATGGACGCACATAAACTTCTATGACTTTGGACATTTATTAATTATTAGGTTACCTAGAATATTCATTGTCTTTCTTAATTCTCCGCAACATTAAGTCTTTTTCAGCCCTCAAGTAGATCTTGTCAATCTCTAGTTACCCTTAAATCCTCAAAAAGCAAGACTAATCGTCCTCAAATTATAAAACTATGGCATATCAAAGGAACCCAAAATCTCCTAAGTTAATCCTCTCTAGTATTGTACACAACAGCCGCAACATCTTTTACATTTTGTGTTGTTTAGCCTAGATACTACCAAGTACATCCTCTTCTTAACCTCATGGAAATCATAATGCAATTACTAATAAAAACTTTTAGCCTCATAACCTGGATGTAGTCAACCTTGGAAACGCCCTACAAAGCTAGTCCTACACCAATTTGAGTATCTACATTTTGAGAGTGCTCATCGCACTCATCAAGCATCCTAGGCGTATGTGAAAATGTAAGGTTAACCTGTTCAAAGAAAATGAAAAAAAAAAAAATTCTACTATTTAGCTAACATAAGGTGCTGTTTTCTCAATTTCAAATTAAAATAATGTGGCTGATAAGGTTTAAATACCACATGACATAATCTAATTAGGATGAATAATGAGAATCACAATACCACCTACACACTTAAAAAGACTTTTTCCTCAAGAAAACAACTCCCAACAATTAGTTTACTCGTTCTGAACAGCGTAGCAAGATTTTTTTGGGTGTGTGACACAAAGGAACCAACTTGTGCTCCACATACATATGAAGAAAGTTTTCTGAACATTTCCCAGATCACCTTTTTCATCAATTGTATATCACAATTTCAATAGAACATGAGAAAATTTTCACATACAAGAAAAGATACAGTACCATGCCAAAGAAGCTCCACAGGAGGAGGACCTTCCTCCCTAGTTTATCCATCAAAATCAATGCAATTACAGACCCTGAGAAAGTATGTTTTGTTGTCACAGAATAGTGTCAATAGCATTTGACATGTAAATGACTGGGTGGGGGGGAAGAGTAGGCAACCAAGAAGTGAAGATGTACCTAATAAGTTTGCAATTCCTATGAAGATGTTTGCAAGGTTTGATGATACTCCCGCACTTCTAAATACAGTTGAAGAGAAATAAAACACAGCATTTATTCCGGATAGCTGTTGTAAAGCAAACAGGGTTGACCCAATAAAAACAACTGCAAAAGGAGTAAATACCACAGCATTTTCAAGAGAGAGAGTTGCAGTGTCATGTGACCCAATAGTAGAAAAACAATAATCCAATAAATAACTTGGAAACCCCAAAAGAATGAATCAGAAAATCATCTACCTCTGAAGTGGCGACCATAAAGCAATTCTGAGAACTTTATACTCTCAGTCTCATCCCCTCTGTCCAACTTAGACAATTCTGCCATTGCAGATTTAACATGTGATCCTCCTAAAAGCTTCCCAAATTCAGTTTCAGCTTCGGTACTTCTTCCTTGCTATTACACCAATGAGAAACACTTCAGATTTATTTTCCAAGTAGAATAAGTACGTGATCCAACTGCAATTGGTGAATTTTATATACATCTTGTAAAATTTAACCTCATACCATGTCAGGTTGAACAATCAGAAAATGATTAAATCAAAAGGAATAAACTGGTTTTTGTAGACTAAAAATCAAGTGTGGATAAAAATAACGCACAAAATAAATGAAACTTACCATTAATCAGCTGGAGTTTCTATGTCCAATGAAAAGCCATGGACAGCATATTCCATTTCATGCGCGCGTGCGCGTGTGTGTGTGTGTGTGAGAGAGAGAGAGAGAGAGAACCAATTCAGAAGTTACAAAACATAATCCATTCATCTCAATTAAATGTGAGTGGGGTACAGGAAGAAATAGAACAGTTAACAAGAAAAAACCACCGAGAATAAAATGAAAGAATAGCAGCATGACACTATAAATTGGTGCAGCTTGAAGTCAGAAAATGAACTACACATATATGCAATGCTTAAATAATTTATTGTAGTCAATTGCTTACCATTAAGAGGATTAAAAGGATTAGAAAACAAAAAGAAGGGGGGGGGGGGGGGGGAGAGAGTCCCAAGAAGAAGATAAAAAATAGCAAAGCAAAGAGCAGAAGACCATTTCAAAGGAGATTGTACAATCACAAAGAAGATGATATAAAGAAAGGTGGAATGATTAGAATTGAGTAGTGGATGAGCATCCACTTCCTTAAGCAGTATCAATGATAAACTTTTGTCCAGGTATTTCAATTCTCTATTTTATATGTCAAAAATACAATTTTTATAAGCACCTACTCCATTCAAGACAATAGGCAATCTCAAATCCATATGAAAAAGAGAGAACAAGAAAAAAAAAATCAAAATCTGGACAAACATATACAAATAACTGCATACCTTGTATAGCCAATGTGGACTCTCTGCACAGAATGCCATAGCAAGAGCAAGTATTGCAGCAGGAATTGTAGATACCCAAAAACACACACGCCACCTGGGAAGATAGTATGATCAGATTCTCAGGTATAAATAACTTTTCCCTAGACATAAAAAATAAATAAATAAATAAACTATAACAACGAAGTTAGGGGGCGATATTTCCAGAGCAGAACCTGTTTTGGCCAAAGCATCATTATGCTAATTTGTTTTAATTTCCCAAACCTCTTCTATTTTTGCTTTTTAAAATACCATTTACAGTTTAATCATAATTTCCATATCTAATACCTTTTGTCATTCACACTATCCAAAAATGCACTTCTCCTTAATTATATATGATACTTTATTTTTTTCCCACATGTATCAAATTATCAACCTTTAAGCAAATTTACGATATAAAAAAATGAAAATGAAAAACGACCTGAATCGTCAACTATCCCTGCTATCCATTTTTGGGAATAATTATGTAGTTATTTTTAGTGTTGATGTTATTTAAGTACATTTTGTCTGAAATTAGACCAGTAGTTCAGGAATTATTAAAATTAGACTAAAAACTTGCTTTTAAAGGAAGCCTGTATTATTATTTTAGTTGGTGAGAGAATGTTTAATTTTATTTTATCACGTTTTATCTTGTATTTTAAATACAATCATAATATTATCATGTTCTAAGATTCACAATAATGAATATTTTCATGTTTCAGTTTTATGTACGCATAAACATGCTAGCAATAGTATTATGATTAAGCCTGTAAATGGGCTATATCCAGACTAGATATGAACCAGATCTATTGAGTTCAGATTCATCAAGCAAAGACCCAAATCTAGACCCATAAATAAATGGGTCTAGCTATTACACTCCAGATTTAGCCCGCTAACCGACGGGTTTGACCTATTTTTTTTTTTTTTTTAAGGACTTGAGAAAAACAAAATTCACCCACTCCATCAATATATATATACATACGCACTCCACCAATATATATTAAACATATATGTTCATCCTATTCCAAAGATAAGCCACCTCTTGGTAGCAGCAAGGGCGGCCACATCTACGTCCTCACTAACTCCTCCGACCACGATGCCGTCAACCCCCGTCTTGGCACGAGCCCCCTTGGATCGTCTTCTCCGCCAACATGATCATCCGCCTGTCCAAGGAGCTCATCTTGACGTTTCAATTTTAGAAATCATCATCATCAAAGTCCTCAGAGTTCTCTTCAACAATGGTCTCCAATCTGGGAGAATTAGAGATCTTAATGGGTGAAATAAGAAGGGCTGGTTTAGCCTCCATCTAGCTGAACTTCAAAACCCTCATCTCTTTTGCCATTGAAGTACTAACTGATGGAATGGTTTCTTTCAATAGCTCTGGGACAGAGGATTATAGAAGGAAAAGGAATCCAAATGAGAAAATTAGGACCTATCTTTCCTCATGAATTTCTTACAAAGACAGGATATCAATATTCAAATACAAGGACATCTGGATCTTAGGATCGTAGGGTTTCAAAAATGAAAAAATAAAAATAAAAACAAAAATGAATCTTTGGATCAAAAGTGGATCCATCAACTTTATCCAAATCTGGTCAAAAAATTAACAAATCAGGTGGATTTGGATCTTCTGGATTTTCACAGCGGGTTTCAAGGGTCTAGAGCATCACTAATGAACTGGATTTGAATTGGATCTGCACCATACCCAACCCACTGAGAGGCCTAATTATGATATATCCGATTTGCTAAACATATCAATAATAAACACACAATTTATATATTTATTATATAGATATATTTGCAACTAAAAGAAATTGTAATAACTTTTAGGAGATAAAAGTATCATCATTATATTTAAAACACACGACAAAAACTGATAAGGAAAAGTATAATGGCATTAATTGTGGAACTACTAGTCTTATTTCAAACCAAATGCAACTTGAACAATGTAGGTAATAAAAATAAATAATTCATTATCCCAAAAAATGAATAGGAGGCTTATTTAAGGTTTGGATCCTTTTATTTTTATTTTTTAATATCATAAACTTGTTTAAAGGTTGAATATTTGATAAAATAGGGAAAAAAAAATTGAACAGATATGATTTAAGAAAAAGACATCTTGAGAAAATGGAGAGGACAAAAGGTGTTAGTTTAGAAGTAAGAAGTAATTATAAAAAGGTATTTTAAGAGGTTTTAAAAAAAATAAATAAATAAAATCTAGCATTAGGTCAGCTCTTGCAATATCGCCACCTAAGTTATAAATTATATTCATTCCGTTTTCTTACCACCCAACAGTAGTCTTGGCGGGGATTCCAATGAACAGAGCCCCAATTAGTCCAAGGCACGTGGCAATCTGAATGAAGCTTCCATAAGTACCCCTAATAAAAGCAGGAGAAACCTGTTCATATATCCAAACCAAATAAGAGAATCATTCCCTAAAAGATGAACCATGGTGACGAAAATTAATAAACATTGATACCTGTATGTTTTGTGCTATAATTGTGAGAAACAAATGTTTGTTTTTACCTCTGTGACATAAAGAGATGCAATAGGGGGGCCCACACCCAATCCAGTTCCGACCAAAAACCTCCCAAGAAGCATACCTTCCAAATTTCTAGTCATTGCACTGAAAATACATGTATTAGTATATTTGGAACTAAAGTGAAGTAAAACCAGGATGAGGAAGGTAATGCACCAACACCAAGAACTAATATCTAAGCTGCAACATTATTATTTTTTTTCGGCCGCCGGGCGCGCGCAGGGAGGTTTTTCCAAGTAATTATTCCAAGTACATTGACTAAGGCCCCATTTGGAGGAGCAAAAAACACTGAAAGTTGGTGTTTAAGATGTTTGGCAAAACATCAGAAGTTGCTAATAATCCTACATGGCAGGTTGCTAAAGCACCAACTTTTGCTGAGCTGGCGAGTGGTATAATAGTCATTTCACTCTTAGCCCAAGTCAAAAGTTACCAAAATTTTTATCAAATATACAAAAGTTGCCAAAACTTACTAAAATTTTCTATTTGTTTTATCAAACACACCAAAATTTTCGCCTACCAACTTTTGCAAAAAATAAGTACCAAAAGTTGGTAGAAATTTGGACATCAAAATAGGGCCTAAGTGAAAAAGGGTGGTCTTGGAATAGGTCGTTTCATTACAACCTAGAGGCGAAAGGTTTGAACCCTGAAATCAACATCTCTACTTGTAGAGGAAGGCTACCTATATGGGAGCCTCTCCAAATCCTGGAATGCTAGAGTCTTGTGCACTTAGTTTCCAGTTACGCTGTCTATGTGGAAGTTTTCTACATTGAATACATGTCCAACAGAAATGCTTAACATATACTCTTGCTGATATCAGCCCAGCTAACTACCCAATGAGGAAGTCAACATTTCTAGTAACCTTCGGCTATAACTAAATCGCAATTTGCATTTGACCAGATAGAAGAACAATAACATTCAGAAAGATATAAAAATGGTTATGTAATTTTGAAATCCCTCAAGACACCACCTTATTTCGTATTAGTTTCTTCAGGCTTAATGTTGCATGAACTCTTCTAAATGTGTAATGTACTTGTATCTGATACTTACACTTAGGTAAAAGTATGATCTATTTTGACAAGTAAAAAAGTAAATACCTTATTATCGACAAATAAAATATTTTAACAAACATATATCTATGAATATTATTAGAATCTTTGTATCCTTAAATAAGAGAATAGATAGATCTTACTCTTGTACATGCATTGTACATAGGACTTTAAAAAAATGGGTCAACTGTAAAAAAAAAAAATATATATATATATAAGGTTGCTAGCAATTGACCCTCCTACGCTTGATATACGTTACAAGTCTGCCACAAGAACCAATACAAAAGGAAAACGATTTGCCGAATACAGTCAATAAAGGCCAAAATATACATTTTGTTTACGTAAGAAAATAGTTATCTAAACAAGAAAAGTAAATATGAATGACAATGTTTCTTGGACACTAAGATTGAGATAGGAAGCCACAACCTTTAGAGCTTATTATGTGATAAGTTCAGGCTACATTACATGGACCCCGGTGCACCTGCATGTCTAAAAAACAAATTTATCTATTCTCTGACGTAAGGATATGGACACACCAATAATATCCACATATAAAGAAAGTCTGACACCTGGACACATACCCGCATCCAACGTTCATACCTAAGTCCATGTAACACAGCCTTTACCCAAACATCCTTACCCAGGTTTTAAGTACCCAACACGGGTGCATCACACATTAGAAGTTAAAAAAAAAAAAAAAAAAAGGAACAACATGGTCATATCATCCCACTCATTCCATAAAAGAAAGCATGATCATCAAAAAGCACGTGTGCTTCATGGATATATGATTAGTACATCCAACAAAAATAACATGATTCCAATATTACAAGCATGCAGCACAAGCCTTGGTGAGGATTAACAATGACAAGCTACTCTAAACTCATATCTCCCTTGAAAGATCACTAAAAATTACTGGTGTTTTTTTGAGTGGTAATAATCTAATTTCAAGTTATCTTCATTCAACCACAAAATCAAGTATCTAGATTCCCAAAATTACATTCCAAAACTTGGTTTGTCATTTATCTGATACAAAATCGGATAGTACTAATTCTGATCATTCATTTACCGAAATTTGTCCTGATCTTAATCTCAATGCACTAGCATATAGTTAGTTATAGATAACTTCAAAGATAGAAAGATGGGAGACAAAGAGCATACAATTATGTATATGCATTTATATTTAATTCTTAAGCTATAACTTTTCTGTCACTTCTCATTCCCCTCCCTGTACAATGTGATTTCTCAGTAAAACGAACTTCATGTTATGCCACGCTCAATTTGTTGCATGTTCTATTGTAGCTGGACTCCTCATTGCAGCTGAGTGACTGCGCACTTTTGTACCTCTGTTCAGGGGGCCAACATAAACATTCTTGTCATTTTGGTTGTTTACAAAGCTGCCATACCATGCACCAGTTGTTTAATTTCTCAACTAGGTGTGGAGGCACATACACTACATGTGTCTCGCCCTCTCTCCTACCTCCTATTCTTCTCCTCCTCTTTTATGTTTCTATAAATTATTGGAAGTAGTTAAAAGGGCGTTTTAGTCATTCAAAATTGTGGTGTGGCTTCAAAAACAAGGACACACAAAACCTTTACATAGGCCCCGTTTGGAGCCCCAAAAAATTTCAAAAAACTCCAAAAGTAACACCTTTTTCAAACTCCAAAAAATTTTAACTTTTTTAAAAATTCTGCCAAAACCCATTGGAACGCACTTTTCAAAAATTCTGCCAAAACCCATTGGAACGCACCATGGTACGTTCCAACAGGTTTTGGTAGAATTTTTGAAAAAATTGTACTGACATTTGTACCAAAAAGTTTCACAAAACTCCAAAATTTTCAAAATTCTCCAATAATATTTTGCCACCTTTCATTTTATATAATTTTTAATAATTTTTTATTAAATCAAATATAATCATTTAACCATCATTTCAAAACAACTTTTTACATTTCAAATCCCAAAATTTTTCACTTTTGAACTTTTTTGAGTTTTTTTTTGTGGCTCCAAACGAGCCCATAGTAGCAAAGATTAAGCAATCCCTAATCCCTGCAGCAAATCCAACTAAATGAACCCTTCGAGAAACACAACCATCATTGTTGCCTTTCCTCAAGACACGTGTGCACACAAATTTGCAATGGAATACCATTTCCCACTTGCCATTCATGGAAGTTTTCAAAATACTAGCCATTAAATTCTGCATTACTTCTTCAGTTACTAATAAAACCTGTGTGTGTAAGGAAGAGGCCAGTGTTGATGGATCTTCTAGCAAGCTTAGGATCCCCTAGTGACAGTTGAATTTAGAAAATAGGAGACAGTAACCGGTAGAGCCCGAAGACTCCCTTAAAGAGCAAGGCAACCAAGAGAGACGGAAGCTAATACTTTTAAATCTCAATAGGTAGATGAATAATTGAGTAAGTAGATGAATAATTGAGTGAGTAAATGAGGCCTTTAGGTATGTATTTATTGATTGGGACGTAGACTGAACACCATTTTGGCGCCGAGGGTGGAAAGTGACTTGCTAAAGGGGGACCCTTAAATCACACATTTGTTTAGGAGCCTCAAGGGGGCAGAGACTAAGGAAATCAAGATCCTGCAATAGTAGAAGCTACAGGTGACAGTGTCTCACCCTATGATGACCGTTTGAGCCAACAATGATGGATTCTCGGACTAGTATCTGAGGTATGGGGATTTGTAGCCTAATAATAAGGTACCACCTAAAGGTGGTAGGTGAGGGTAATTAACATGGTAACCGGAGCTCTCTCTCTCTCTCTCTCTCTCTCTCTCTCATTTAAGGAAGAATCGTCAAACTCACAAGCGCCAAGAGTGGGAAAAGAAGTGCCTTAGTGATCTTCTCTACCTAATGAATGGAGAGTCTGTTTTAAAACTATCTGTCCTGCACCCACCCCCGAGTATATGCTTCAATAGGAATCATACAAAGGTGGATTAAAAACCTCTGGTACATGGCTTGATAGATAATTTGATAAGCAAACGAATCTTTTTTTTTTTCCCCGTTTTAGAATACAAGTAAGGAATAAGTGAAGTTGGGATAGACATAGAAGTAAATCGAAAGGAGAGCTTTCCCCCCTTTTCGTCTGACTCTCTGGTCTCACTTTCACATTTTCAAAAGAAAATCTTTTAAATCTAAAATTAAGAAGATTTAACGTTAGCTAGTATCAAGACTCTACACCTTGAGCTTAGTCCACCGCAGGTTCTTTGATAGAGTCACTTTTCGGAAAATTCGATCTCCGAGTTTTGTCAATTTTTACCAAGTATGCCTTATATGCTGCTTCTAGGCAACCTTCTCATTAAGGTGCATAGAGGATTATCTAGCACATGCTCATCATTTCTTTGCTAATGCCTCCAATCTACATTCCTCGTAAGTGGTTCCTGAGCAATGTTTCTTAAAAGATGCTCAGGTGTAAGTGATAAGTTGCTTGGTTCACGAAGGTCGGGTCCTTGGTCTTCCAAGGATCCTAATATAGGGATCCTGGTCAATGGAGCTTACCTAAGGTCCTAAGGATCCCTAAGATCCAACCTGTGGATTACTTTAGGATTTTGGGTGAAGATCCATGTACCCACATTTAGCCCCCTAAATGAGTATGAGTTTGAATTAAGGAGTGCTTACCAAGTCATTCCAATTATTCCCCAATGTTAGTCTTTCCAGAAGAGAGTTTTGGCAAATTCTTGTACAATTTGGTGAAGAGGCTCCTCCTGGGTGATCGTGCAAAAGATCTTGGCTATAGGGGTTTGTTTCTGCTAGATGTGACTCATGTAGGAAGGGTTATGTCTAGCTAACTTTCTTACTGGGGAATGACCTTAGCATCGTTCCAAGATTTCGAGGAGAGCAATCCTCCCTTGCCACAAGCAAAAGTGATTTATGAGGACTATCCTGAGCTAACACAGCTCATGAAGAAGAATAGATCCAGTGGAGATTTTTTAAAATGAAGCATCTATGGTTGTTTGGGATCGCCTGAATAAGGCTCCTCATTCTTCACCCAGTGCTAGTGCAGTGAGCAATATTGCTACAAATCCTTCGCAAGTTGAAACTTTGGAGGAGGCCCTATATTAACCGTCTAAGCCGACAATGATCGATCCTCAAACTAAGGTCCAAGGAATGGGGGTTTGGGTCCTAATACTAGGGTGCTACCTGACGAAGGTAGGTGGAGGTAATTAATGTGGTAGGTGGTGCTTTCTGTCACTCTTAAAGAATCAAGGTGCTTAGAGGATTCTCGACATTCCCTTACTCATGCCTCCAATCCATAGCCCTCATAAGGGGTTCCTGAAGAAGGCTGGTTAGGAAATGCTCTAGTGTAGGTGACTAGTTTGCTGGTTGTGGCTCCTAGGTTCAAAGAGTCCAAATGCTTGGTATTCCAAGGATTTTGACATAGGCATTTAGTTTAACAGAGCTTGGATCATGGCTTAGGGTCCTAAGAATCCTTAAGGCCCAAGTCTTGGATTGCCCCAGGATGCTAGTTGAGTATCCCAAATACCCACAACCTATTTCATGATAATTGTGTAATATGCAATATAGGAATTATATTATTAAAATAACATACTTCCAGAAAGAGAATGCCAAAATATTAAAAAAGTTAGAAGCAGAAACAAAAGAATGCATCCTACCATCCTACTAACCACCACAAAAAAAAAAAAAAAAGGCAATGTGGAGCCAATCAATGGGGAAATAAAATAATCAGTTTTCCCATGTAGAGTGTTCACACAAATATGACTCAATATGGTGGTATAATAACTATAAATCCATGATCACAAGGGAATAAGCAAGGAGAAACAAACTAGACAACACCTTGAGTATGGGAGAAACACAAAAGCTATCCGCATCACCCTTCCTCACTATGAACGTAAAGAAAAGGTCCAATTCTCCATCAACCCTATTGGAGGAGAGTACATCCAAGAATAATTTCCCGAAGGATGGAACCCAAATAAAAACCCACTTGGTAGCAAGAAATGGTTCCAAGGTTAGGAAGTGAAACTCAAGTAAATAAAGAAATTAACTAAGACAAAGCCATTAACTAGAGGCTAAAGAATATATTACCTAATAAAAGCTTCAATAATGATGGGCAAATAACACAACTCAAGAAGCATAACATATTACCTAATAGAAGCTCCAATTATCATGGGCAAAGCACACAACTGAAAAGATCTACGCCGCCCAACCCCATCAGCAATCCACCCGCTAAGTAAAGACCCAATGAAAGCGCCAGCCAGACACGTACTGACCACTAGACCTTCATTTAAAATACACAAACAAATCATATTAGTGGAAGCCAAATGCAGAAATAACCACTGCGTGCATGCATATATAACAGAATATAAAGTTGTTTACCTTCTGCCAAGGTATTCCCATTGAAGCCAAGATCGATTGAAATGCTTTCAAGTGGTTCATTAACTACCCTGTGTAGGGGGGCGCAAATGCCACAATACAAATCATTCAATTCCTCTTTTTTTATTTATGCAAAAAAGATAAAGAAAATAAAGCCAAAAAAAGGAAGAAGAAGAAGAGACTGCAGGAGACAGGAAGTTCAAAGGCAAACCCCAGATGGTAGCCGAATAAGAATGAAACTATAGTTGCCACAAGTACATGTGGGAAAGAAAGTTTCCAAGACGGATTTGCAGAGTCTTGCTGAATGCTGTTCTGTAGAAGAGCTAAGAAACAGAGAAGCATTCAGCGCAGATAATATGATCAACTTCCCAGAATCATAGAGATAAGTATGCCTATTCAATAGAGCTCTCAGTGAAATTAAACATTATAACATAGTGAATAGCATTCTCTGCTTTAAAATGCACCAACACTCTACTTCCAATTACTTTGACATAAGACAAAAAGTGTCACACTTCTGTCTGAAACCACTTCAGAAATGCCTTTCTTCAATTTATTTACTTCTCTTTTTTCTATTTACATAGCTGACCAACTCCCACAAAACCAACAATAAGCATTTTCATGCCGTATAATTTAAAATTGCAAAATCTAGATGGAACTCTGACATTTAGTCAAACATTTTCTAATTAGAAATATTACATAAAATACTTCCAATTAGAAGTAATGAGTACTCAGTACACCGGTGTTAAGGTCCACAAAATTAATGTGCTTTTCATCTCCACAACTGAGCAAATAAAAATATGGGTAGATAAAATATTGCGGAGAATGACTTTTAATTACCACAGCAATGAATGAAGTTACCTGAATTTTCTTCCATATCTACCAAATTAGCAAATTCCCTGGATGGCATGCGCTTGTAGATGGAGGAAGAATCACGAAGATGTACCCACATGCCACAACTTGATCACCCTCCACGTCAGATCACCTAAACATTGAACATGATCAACAATTCATATTAAATACTATTGCTTGGTCCCTGAAAACTGGTAGCAAACAGAACCAATCTCCTGTTTATTTGCCAAGGAACTGTGGGAACATAAAAACAGATTGAATGGTTGATTCTTTAGTCAGCCATCAATTATATCAAAAAACAAAAACACCACCACAACAAAACGTCCAGAGTGATAAATGATAAAACCTATGAATCTTTTGCACAACCTACAAATCTAAAGCTTAAACTTCCTTCAACTGCCATGAATTACTTTTCGGTTATTGTTTTCTAGTGAATTAAAAACAAAACACGGCAGTTCTCATTTTTCATATATCTTTAATTTATTTCCCCACTGCTTTCTCAGCAACCAAACAGTAGACGCCAGTAAACTAACATCAATAAAATCTCAAATCTGCAGAGGCCTTACAAGATTCATCTGTAAAAGCTAAAATCTTAGATCTTATACGCACCACTGCGCTACACATACATGCATACCTACATATACAAACACACAAACACGCATATAATGGCGATATTTACATAAGTACATGCATATAATGACGATATTTACATAATCATACGCATAAATACGCTAACTGAACTATATTTGCACCAAAAAAACCAAGATGGATCAACAAAAACTGTACAATTCAACCAGTTCACAGAGATTTTGAGCTTGCAGGCAACAATTCGAACCTCGTCACCTTGAATCATACGACGATCGCAAATTATGGAGAGATTTCAAGCCAAATCGCGCGCTAAACAGTCAAGTCCAGCCCTCCCAACCGACTCTGCATCAGATGAAACTTCCTGAAGCTTTTTGAAACAGTTCACAGATGGAAACCTATAAACAGGCATATATAGGCACGACAAGGAAGGGTTCGGTGCTAAAATACGCCACGTGTTCTGGTCTCCCTTCTGTGGACGGAGAGGAAGAGCCAAGTTTGGGTAGAAATGTGCGACTTTTTTTTTTTTTTTTTGTTCTACGGCTGAACAGTAAAAATTTTGTGTGATTATCGTTAAAAAATAAGTATTTAGAAAAATATAGTTAATGAAAACGGGAAATGAAATTGGGGTTTTAAAAACGCAGTATCATTTTGTGATTTTAAAAACACGTATTATCATATTGCGTTTTTGGTATACCGCGTAATGATTTTGCGTCTTTAAAACTGCGATATAAGTTTACGATTTTGAATAAAAGCGATATCATTTCGCGTATTTAAAAGAATATTTTATTTTCCCTCGGTGCTTTTAAAATCACATCACCAGTTTGCACAAACAAATGGAAGAAAAGCAAACCTGCGATGGCTACTGAATAACCTTTGACTTTCTCAAATAATAAAGCCTTTTTACCTTTTTATTCTTCGTTCGCCAAATCTTGTTTCCATCCAAGCCCGGTTTTGTCTGAATCTTCGTGGAAGAAGAAGAAGCGGTTCACCAGCCCATCCCCTCTTCCGTGCGCCTCAGCTCACCGACAACAGGCCCGTGTTTCATCTTCGTCGGCTTCACCTAGACACTACTCGGTAAGTGCTCGGCTAGTTATTCTTTCTAATCACATTGTATTATTTTGTGATTTTTAGTATAAAATTACATACATTGTTCAAGCATGGGTTGATTCACCAAGTTCTACAGCTTGTTTGAGATTGTGTTCACATTTGTGTGTTGATTCATTATTTTTTTAACTGTTAATTTGAGATTTTGAATAATTTTGTATGAAATAAAACTTTCAATTTGTTGATTTCTTATAGAATGATTAATCTAATATTTTACCTACAGAATTAGTATTTTGAACAACCAACAAAAGCTCATGCCCAAAACTTAGCTCTTGAGTGTCCCAAAATGTAGATTAGTCCACGTTTAAGGAAGAACATATTTTCACTGTTTTATTCTCAAACTCCTTATACCATTATTATAATAGGAAAGTGCAGATGAAAGAAAAACCACGCAACTGTAGTAAAAAACGCAACAAAAATAGCTACTGTTTTAAATCAATCAAGCAATGCCCTTGGAAAACCCAGTTCAAAGGCATAGGGCCATCAATATGCAAGATTTTAGGGACTTCAGTTAAAAAAAAAAAATTAATAAGTGATATTTTTTTTTACTTAATTTAAGAATTTTAATTTAATTTAATTAAAAATATTTTTAAAGTAAAAATAAAATCTCAAAAAAATTGACTAAAACACCATAAATGCAGAATCTTAAAAATTACATTTAATTAAAATGTAAATAAATCTTATCCGTTAATTTTTTTTTACTGTAGCCCCTGCAATCCCTAGAACTTGTTAAAATACGCAATGCCTGAACTATTGGGTTGTTTGGTAAATAAATTAAAAAAAGTAATTTTTTTTTTTTATAATTTCTACTCTAGTGTTGTTATGCTTTATTGTTTTTAAAAAATAATATATTTAGTAAGACTGTAAAATTTGAAAAAAAAATTAACAAATTAAATAAAAGTTGAATAAAAAATTGATAAAAATTGAAGAAAGTTGAAAAAGATTAGAAATTTTTTATGGAGAAAGTTATAAAAAATTTAAAAAAAAGTTAAAACAATTAAAAAAATACAAATTTGACAAAAATAAATTAAAAAACATACAAATTAAAATAAAAAAGAATACAAAACAGCTCTTAATTAAGGGTGTGCTTGAAGGGTCAAACTTGACAAAAATTTTAATTTTCAACAACGTTTTCATATTTTTAAAATCACACCAAACATTCAATAGTTTAAAATTTATTTATTTTTTTTAATCAAAATTTAACATTCCAAACAAGGAAGTTGTTACTGCCTGCCTTGTATATTGTCGAACAGGGCCTCGTAAGATTTGTTTTTCATTTACAATACTCTGTGAATTGGTCCTCCTCATATTAATTTTTAAATGGAATGCAAGCCTTTTGGTAATTTCAGACAAACAATACAAGTTAACAATTTAACTAACACACACACACACATAAATAATTTTAAAAATCGCATTTTAAAATAATGATATTTTTATATTATAAAATTCATCCCTTAATTAAAATTTTGCACATTCTGGTTTAACTACCAATATATTTTTTGTTTTACCTTTCCTAACCTTGGCTTCGCAATTTCTGTAATTGAAGGTACCATGTTGGAACAGTACGTAACTGTATTTTGCTTTTGGGGTGGGAATGTAACCTCGAGTGATGAAGGGTTATCCTACGATCGTGAGTATGAGGAAAGCATTCGGGTTGCTAGTACCATCACTTACGATCATCTACTAACTGAATTGTGTAATATATTGGGTGTTGAAGAGGCTCGAGTGAAGATCAATGTTACATATCGGTATCCGGTAATTGTTGGAGCCACAGTTCGTTACAGGCCATTTCGAGTGAAAAATGACAGTGGAGTTAGGGGAATGATGGATGCGATAGCTCAGTTGAAATGGACGCATGTCGACCTATACATAGAATATGAAGTGTTGTCAGTTGAGTCTCCTCGACCCGCACCAGTGCATGATAATGTGCGGGCAACACTGCCTATCATTAACTCTGAGGGAGAACATGCATCCAATTCTCATGA
>JAVXUM010000046.1:15467032-15479518 GCA_035590655.1 Pouteria glomerata
TTCTTCGAATATGAGCCATATATTAACAAGAAGTTATAACAAAATGTGATTTGGGTTATTTTTAAGCTTTTGAAGTGTAAACCATAAACCCTCCCTAAAAGATAGAGATGAACAGTTATGTCTATTCAAACAGATTTTGGCGTAACTTTTTAATTTTTGTGTCAAAACTTGAAATTTTGAGAAATTTTATTGAGATTTGTAAAGATATGTTGGAATTTCTAGGGATATATAAATTTATAGAGATTTATTGTGATTCATGTAGTTCAAGGTGAAAAAAGTTTTGTGGAGAATTATGGAGATTTACAGAGTTTTTTAATATTTTTCAGAGCTCCAACCGTGCTAGGAAACATACTTCTCTAGTCTAACCCTGTTCAAGCTCTGTTCTTTATGTGCTTTCTCAAAATAGAGCTGAGTCACAGCTCATAGAGATTTCCATGCAGTTGAGACTGGATTTCTTTCTCCTCCAATTTACTAAAACTAAATAGGGAAAAAAAAAACCAAAGGAATTAAGATTGTAAACTTTTGTGACATGTTTAGTATCATTATGCATTGCAAATAGCTCTATTAATTTAATAATCTTTGATAATACATTGGCAGGGTGATAAAGAACACAAAAGAGTACTTATGCAGGGCAGTGGTTACAGTGGTTGATCATCTGGGAAGTGTGTCGGCTAACCTAGATCAGAAGCTTCCAAAAGAAAATTCAGTTTCTGAAACAGAATTTAGAATTAATAGCTTGAAACAAGTACTAACTTCTACTGATAGCCATAATGCAGTGACTAGCATTTTTTTCCCTGAAGGATTATCAAATTTATGATAGTTCAGTGCTTTTACTTACAATTTTTATTTGTTTGTTTTTTAATAGAGACTTATTGCAAGCCAAAAATACAGTTACAAGCTTTCTTTCCCTAGATTACCCTGGAGCACAAATTTTCCAAGATATCACCCTCGCTACATATTTCCACGTAGGCATATCGACTCATTTTCTTTCATCTATTTTATCTGATTTTCCAAACTTAAGAATTTACTGCTAATGTATATGTGCATCACTGAGTTTACCTATATGATACCCTATTTTTTTCTTGATTAGCAATGCCAGATCACAAGAGATCAGAAGAAGTTTCAAGGTATTTTTTTTCCCCTCTTTAAAGTTAGATGCTATGAAGCACGGATACTTCAAATTAGGCGCCGCACTCGTATCGGATACTCGGATATGCTGATACGGGTAGGATACGACCGGATAAGTATCGGATACGCCATGTGAAGTATCCTGATTTTTTATTTTTAATTTTGCAGAGGATACGGCTAGGATATCGGAGGGATACGGGAAGGATACGGCGGGGGTCAAAATGTAATATTTCAAATTTTATTTGAGGGTAAAATTGATATAATAAAATTTAATTAAGGGTCAAACTGTAAATAATTAAAACATAACTCAATATATAATAAATTTTCTATTAGTTTATGGATTGAATGGTATTTTTCATGCTATATAATTGTTATTTATATAATATTTGGTAATATATTAATGTTATTTTCAAAAATATTTTAAATAAAATATATATTTTATTTTATTTTATTTTTTTGCCGTATCTTTGCCGTATTTGTATCCTCATTTTTTGAAAATTACCGTATCCCGTATCCGTATCCGTACCCGTATCCGTATCACTTCCCGTATCTGTATCCATGCTTCATAGGTTAGATGTTTGATAGTTTCTTGTAAAAGTAAATAGTTCTTGAGAAAACAAAATACCTTCCATTAGGATTAAAATGTAGCTACTAGGTCATCTTAAGCATATGACCAAACCATCTTTTGAGAATGATAATAAAAAATAACACACAAAATGTACACTTCCAAGGTTGTAGTAATAATAACCTAGGATTGTTGCAGGAAATCTGTGAATTCAGTTGCAGCCAAAACTGTTAGTGAACATGAATTTGAGACACCGGAGGCGCCTCTTTTCTTGTACACTTGCATTAAAAAGCCGTCTCTTGCTAAGGGTTCAGGTATGGACCCTGATAATTCCAGTTCATCTTCAGGTAATATAATCTATGTTCCCGAGAAGCTGTGAGGGGGGAATTATTTGATCATTGAATTAGACGTTGAAAAATACCAGAATTTACTTCTCTGATCTTCACGGCCTCTATTGTATGCACTTTTTTTTATAGTATTTCCCGTTCGAGATGGCCTGTCAATGACACCAAAAGCTCAAAATCCTCCTTTCCATTTTGAGGTCAAGACACTTTTCTCTTGCTTCATTTTCATGTTCAATTTCGCTTGACTGTTTATTTTTCTACCTACATCCAGTTTTATGCTCTTTTTGCAGGAAACTCGTAAGCTCAAAAGAAGAATGCTAAACTGGAAATTAGTGCAGAATAATGATATCATGTCACTCATTCGACGTAGTAAAGTAATGTAGCTCATTTGGAGGTTCGGAGTGGTGCTTTTTCGGAACTGAGGGTCCAAGTTTACTCTCCTTTCGTCTAGGGGAGATCAGCAGGCACTGTGTAAGTACAAAGTTGTTAAGACTGAACATCATGTAACATAATAAATTGAATTGATTTTTAAAGAACCCTTCATTATGTTAATTCATTGTGGATGAAAGATGAGATCAGAAAATGAAAAATTAACTGAAACTGAATTTTTGTGAGATTGTCAGTACTTTGTGGATTTGAAATCAAAGGATTTGGCTTTAATTACTTAGGGAAAATTACTCAAGTATAACTTTGTTAGTTTAGATAGGAATTTCATCATGGATTGAGTAGTGTAACATGATCATTTTATGACAAATTTGAAATCATCACAAAAAAATTAGTTATTTGAAATCCTACATAATAGTGGCTCCACTATTTTATAAAATACTGGCACTGCAATTACAAAAAGAAGAATAATAATGCAGGAAAAAAAATAGGAAAGTGTTTATTAATGTATTGTATATTTACAATGGAAGAAATGACCCTATTTATAGAGTTGTGGATAATATAACGTAGGCAATGTAAATAATTCTGTTACCAAAATTTAAAGATATTATATATTATATATATGGCTAATATATATGACAGTTAGCTAGGTAAAGATATTCTAGCATTATATCATAATGAAATAATATATTCTAACATCCTTGCAAACTCAAGGAGGGATAGCAGAGGCCAACTTGAGTTTGGAGACTTAAGAACCGGACTGAACTGGCTGAACTTGAAGCCGAATGAGGAGTAGTGGCAAGAAAGCTAAGTGCAAGTCATGGGCGTTGGGGGAGGTCTTGATGGAAGATCCAGCAGTAGGGTTTATAGGAGTGCTTGAGTTGATGTGGCCTAAGTTGCGGTGCGTGGAAGGGCATTAAATAGTTGGAGGTATATGAAAGCGCAAGAGTCATGAAGAAGCATGTTGAACAGTTAGAGGCTCTAAGAAGCGTGTGTGTGGGTTTCCCAACTTCGGTGGCGGTGAGCTCACCAGAATGCCAAAAAAATTATGTTTGGCTCGTAGTGAGCTCATTAGAATTTAATGAGACCTAATCTATCTATGCTCGAAATCCTAATCTATCTATGCTCGAAATCCATGGTCTCTGATACCATGTTAGAAAAGAAGAATAATAATAGGAGAGAAAAATAGAAAAGTGTATATTAATGTATTGAATATTTACACTGAAAGAGAGAACCCTATTTATAGAGTTATGGAGAATGCAACTAAGGTAATGTAAATAATTTGTTACCTAAAGTTAAAGATACTGTATATTATATATATGGCTAATATATATGACAGCTAGCTAGGTAAATGTATCCTAACATTATATGATAATGAAATAGTATATTCTCACAACCACGGCTTTGGTAGTAATTGTTAGTAATGATTATATAAACTTCCATGTATTATTGTATGTATTATTATATATATAAACTTCACATGTTATATTAAGTGTTCCATGATGATATAACTCTACAAAATAGAAGAAATAAAAGGCAATTTAGAAGGGAATATCACTTATATTTAAATAAAATTTAATCTCAAATCCGTTGATTTAGAATCCCTAGCTATCTAAACTAAGCCTAAAATTTCCATTGGACTTTGGATAGTTTATCTCTTTATAGAAAAGTTCAAATAGACAGTGCTTGAAAATTTAATGGTTTCTATTGAGGGACTAGTGAACTTTTGTGTGCACATTCAGGCTCAAAAGAACAAGAAAAACACCATGATTCCTTAAAACACTAGGTTTCCCTGTTGGATTGAACTTATAGTGTTTCAAGCTGAGGTTAGTCTGTTTCTTGAGGTTCTTGGAAGGCACAAGGTTAAAAGAGACTTAAATGTATCAAATCCAATGGGTGCATAATTGCTCATACTTCCCTATCTAAAACTGCATAGAAGGACAACAAAACAAATGCTAACTGCATAGACTTTTAGAAGGTCTGAATATTTACATTCAATGATTGAAGCTAATGGTCTTGCTTTCTCATTTAACTTTCCCTCTTTCAGCTAGTGTTTCTGTTTTTCCTCCTCTTTCTGCTTCCAAACATGGGTGGACCAAGTGAGGGTCCAATATTGATTTGGAAAATTGCACCAAAACTCTATTGATTTTACTTTCGTTTACTTATAAATTTTACTTTTGTCCCATTGTTATTAGATTTTTACCCCACTATTCTTCTACTATTGCCCCTATTTATCTTAAAAATATAATTTTGCCTCCACTAATTATAAATCTTGGGTCCGCCCTTCCTTCCAATACAATATTATCATAACCTGGGTGGACTTCTTAGTCCACTCAAGATGTCGAGCCTTTCAATGTACGAAAATTTTTTGTTTGTCACAGTGCTATCAGATTTCTTCAACTTCTCATTCTCTTCCTTGTTGGTATCCTCTATGTATCCCATCAAGTATGTTTTCTTCAAATCTGCCTCTCCTTGATCCAAATTCCAACCCATGAAATCCGACAGTGTCATCGAGGTCGGTGTCTCTGCAGTGCTGGTCTTTTCAGGTTCTTCCGTGGAGGTTGTTGGGGATCTCTCTGGTGCTTCCACCGGCGAGGAATCCTCAGAGGGCTTCCATTGGGTTACTGCCAGTGATGGATCTTGAGTGAGTGAGTCCGCATATAACACATCTTCAATGCGAGACATGACTGTGTGAGCCAAGGTTTCAAGCACCCTTGAATAGCTCTCTAGGATAGAGTGCCCAACATCCTGTGTTTTCCAGAGGGAAATGCAGAGAAAAAATGACGTGGTTCAGCTTATATATAGATATGAAAGTTTAGAAGAAAAGATGTGGATATTGTAGTGTTTAAGTTGTTCTTACTCGGTTATATTGGATTTTACTTATGTCAAGCACGGATTGAGGGAGCCCTGGAAAACGCTGTTTGAGTAAGAGCAAGATGGTTTCTGCTCTCTCTTCAAAGAGTTCCCTCTTCTCCAAGCTGATAGCTGAACCCCAAGTGGATTTGGTGTCTTTGTGATGCATCTTCCTCTTCCAAATCACAATAGAAGCCTCAATTCTGTTCTTTAGATCAAGAACTCTGTGCTCCGTCGACATGTCCATGTTTGATAGGAACTCCTCAGGGTCAAAGAATTCGACAGTAATGTTCTTATATATCATATCACCAAGGCTGGATCTACCATTCTACCAAGCAAAAAACAGAGAAATATCAGCCAAATTCCGTTACTCTTTAGTCTCCAATATTGAGACTAAAATTGTGGAGAAAGGGCTCATGTCATTTAATTTTACAGAAAATATAGCCTACAACAGAAAGGAATGGAGAAAGAGGATTCACGTAACCAAACTAACTCGGATTAAGGCTTAGTTGAGTTGGGTTGACGTGATTTTTTTCTTATTATGTTTATACCTTGGGGAGGGATTCAATGTAGTTCTCGGGGATGTCCATTTCTGAAAGTATTTGAGCATTGATGGCCATTGATGCTTTGAGTACTTGATTCACAGAATCCTTTTGAAATTGCATCCATTTCCGTGACGAATCTGACAGCCCAGCTTGGGGAACTTTGACAGTAGGTAGCCACCATTTGTCATCTCTCTGGCTGGTTTGCTCAGATTCTTCTTCATCTCTTGAGACATACCAGAATTCATTCTGCTGCCCAAAATTATCTAGGCAGTCCTGTTGATGATTTTTGTGATCAGAATCCTTGAAGAACAGAAAATTTATTCTAATAGGAAGAGGGAACAAAAAGGGAAAAAGAAAAAGGCAGGAGCATGCTGGTTCTTACAAGGAGCATTGCATCGAGTTTGCGCAATGCTGGGATATTCATGAGCAGATCTCTTCTTTGTTGTGTCACCATTATCTGTCAGACCAGGAAGGAGTATAAGGAAGAAGGGAAAGAGAGAGAGGGGGGTGGAGGGGAAGAGAGAGATAGAGATTTGACCTCCATATTTGTCCCATCCTTGGATTTCTGCTGAGATGGGACAAGCTCAACCACGTAATCTGTGACAGATAAAAGCCAATCTATTTCTTTTTTCCACCTTGCTTTCCTGTCTGCGGCCATGGGCTCCAATTTCCTTATTTCTCCAAAAACAGAAGCTGTAGGAAAAACAAGAAAACGGAGCATGAGTTAGAAGTCACATGATTTCAGAGTTTTTCCCATTAAAAAAAAATAATAATAATAAAATAAAATAAAATTTATAAATTACGTTCTCGAAACCTTAATCTGGAAAATGCTAAGATCACAATAAGGACAACGTAATTAGTATTTCTCATTCTCAACATTCAAAAGAGATATGAATCAAACTTACCAGCAAGATTTGTGATGGCATTTGACAAAGCCAAAGCTGATGAAACACCCTTTCCTCCACCAGACATATCTTCTCCCAGAAGCAGCTTGGCAAATCTTTCCTTCATTAAGTCAATATCTAAGCCAAACAACAGATATGAAAATCCAACCCAGAATCATAAGACTGCGAAAATGTCTCATGCTTGGCTCTCAAGATTATTACAAATAAATTTGAAATTCGCTGATATAAATTAAAATAATGCAATGCAAACACCATATTATTATTGCAATGTATACCTGACACAGTCCGGTCGTTCCCTTGCGTAATTCCTCCGCCGGCTCCTTCCTTGCTCAAGCGCGAAATTGGACCATTATCACTGGAAAAATCCAGTGCAGCTCCAACTGGTTTTATGGGTCCAGGCCTTGCACCTTCGCTTTTGAATTGCTTCTCCTCAATATTGCTGTCTCCAATGCCTGGACCATCCAAGGTCAAACTCTGCGTCTGTCTTCCTCCTGAGATATCAAACATCTTCCTGAAGTGAAAAGACCTCGATTTTTGAACGCCTCCTGATTCTTCTCTAGGTATCGTGCTCATGTTTGATGCCTAAAAACTATATATGTACCTTGGGAGATGAGATGTCTCTACAAAAAGTGAAATTTCTTCGTCTAGTGATTCTAAGGAAGAAAAAGGAAAATAAAAGAAAACCCTTTCTCCAATATGAGAACCTGGAGATGGAAATGGAAAAGGGTTTTCCTGAACCCCCCTGCAGAGATGAAAGAGAGGAACTAGAATGAGTTGTTTTTGCATTTTACTATTTTTGAGCTTGGGAATGTGGGGTTTATGTTAATTATAGCTTGACAACAGACAGGAGTCCAAGGAATGAAAGGTTTGGTTTTTTCAATGGCTGTAAAAAGTCCGGGAAAGATGGAGAACAACTAAACTCTCTCTCCCTCTCTCTCTCTCTCTCTCTCTCTCTGAAATAACTACTTTTCTATCATGGACAAATAACTAACTTCTCCTATCAATTACCCTTTTAACCCTTTGATTTCTCCTCATTCTTATGATCGTACAGGGAGAATTCCCACAAAGTTCCAATTCACCAAATTATAGATGGATTAAGATTAAAAAGGATTTTTGTGGAAGTGATCATGTTAATGGCATGTTGCCAACAAGTACATCAATTCTTACAAACAAAAATCAATACAAGCATGTGATTTTTGAAATTTAGGATTGTGTGGGTAAATAAAAATCATCTCTTCTTCAATATCATATTTTTATTTTTTTAATAAAAGATGGAGTCAATTTGGCATTCTTCAAGAATGCGTTACACAATGAATGTGTAAGAAGCAAATTTAATTTGAAGAGCAATGCTCATAACCAATGGAAGTAAAAGCAGAACAACAGCCATGTTCCTTAAAACATGGTGAATAAGTGATCCTATGGAATTTAGTCATAAATTGTTTTATTAACCTTGTTCCTTTGCTTGTTGCTACCAAAGTTTTGTACATTTAATTCCCTTTCCATGCATTCCTTGCATTGGTTTTGTACACAGCATGGACAAAATTAACGAGAAGTGATAGAGCAATTATTTCTACAAACTGTTGTAGTCCACAGGGGATGTAGGAGTTCATCCTCAGGATCAAGGCCCTGTGAAAAACAGTGAAAAACAGATTGGAGAACATTATTAACAGCTCGGTTAAATCCAATCAGTCAATTACACATGTTAAAGTATTGTGCTTTACTCGAAATTCTACTTAAGAACTGGAGTACTTTTTTTTTTTTTTTTTAAGCAGTTAAGGAAAAAAAAAAAATCTAGGCCCCTAATTAAAGTTGGATTTTGAGTAAAACTCAAGATTCAAATTGAAATTTCCCCTTAAATTTTTGTAATATATAATTGGTAAGTTAATATGATGTCAAAGCTTTAGTTCCTTAATTTATTTTTGTAGATTTTGTTATGTTTTGGAGTTGGTGCACACCTATTTGATTTGATTTGATTTGATTTGATTTGATTTATTTATCTTTCCAGTGCATATACAACATAGGATTCCCATGCAAGAGAGTATTAAGTTAGCTTGATATATATTGTTGGTAGGTGTGACTTAAATATAGTGGGGAGTTAGGACTAAGAATTGAAATTTTAATTTGTCTTGACGGGGTACCTACCCTAGCATGATTCGATAAGTGTGAGTATTTTTAAATTTTACGAGTATTGAGATAAGCTGGGGTATAAAAATAAAATACATGATGATTTAATTTCGAGAATGATATATATAGTGTATCTGACGTGTATTACCCTAACTCGCCTTGATTATCCTAATTATATGGTTTTTAATGGGCTTTACTCGATTACTATCCAAATTGTCTGCATTAATTACCCATTTATTAGGTATTCAACAGATATTACCCAATTATCTATCTAAATTATTCAATTGTTCATTTAAATTGTTGGATATCCTAATTTATTACTCAACTAACTGCCTCATATTTGAAAACTATGGTATCCGATTACTTGATAGGTATCCGATTACTCGATAGATTGGGGGATAGTAGCTAGTTAAAAATACCCGTTGGATAACTGTCTGATCTGGGTAATATTTTTTTTTTTTAGCCAATGGATTCGAGAATGGTAAAAGTAATACTTAACTTTGATTTGACTCATTACCATCCCTAACTAGGACAAGATGAATAACGACACTTTTTTCATAGAAACAATGTAAAAAGAAAAATTATATAGTACAAAATATTTAAAAATTTTCATTGAAAAAATAAAATTCATTTAACTTTTTGAGATTCAAAATTATTTATCAAGTTTTTGTATTCAAAATTTATTAAAATACTATTTTTTAATAATAATCTAATTGATTAGAAATAGAATTTAGTTTTGAAAAACTTATATTTTCAGAAGCAACTATTGTAGGTATTATTAACAATAATTTATAAATGATGCGTGTATTTAAAAAAAAAAAAAAAGAAGTTTATTCTTTTTATAACGCTAAATATTTTAATCGGATACAAATTTTTATTTGCAAAACTTTCTTTGACACCTATAATTCAAAATAACATATTAAGACCATCAATAATGGAATCATGACTGTGTTTTAAAAGTTTTTGAGATTAAGACAATAAATCCTCTCCCTTCCAATATTTCAACCTTCTCAGGCTACAGAAAAATTCAAAAGAATTTCATATACGAATTGTTCAAATCCATACGAATTTAAAAGATTGTTCAGCACATTTCTTTATAGTCAATTTATTTATTTTTTATCAAATAGTAAGACATTTTTTTATTTTATTTTTTTGCTACTAGCTCTTTAGAAATAGAGAAGAGGGACAAAAAGTTTATTTTTGTAGAAGCTATCTAGGATTTTATAAGTTCTTCTTTTATTTTTTATTTATTTATTTATATTTTGTTACTATTAGCGATGTTCCTATGTAATTGCTGATCTTAATGGTCGAATATTGGTAACCAGAAAGTTATTATTAGTTTTAATGGTGACACTTTTTTTTTTCCTCTTATGTTAATATCATTGTCAAAAATAAATAGGCGAGGTGTTAATTATGCCTCTTATTTTTCTTTCTTCTTTTATTTCTTTTTTTTTTTTTTTTTTTTATAATAATGTCTCATTTAATTAAGGTCTTGAGGTGAAATATTATTGGTCCACTCCTCCTTCCTCTCCTCCCCTCACCTGCGGCTTCCTTTCCCTCACACTCTATCAAGCTTTTAGAATTTCATTAACTATATACAAGCTCATAGATATACACTAGCGGTGACTCGTGCAATGCTAGGGCGATACAAGTTTTTTCAAGTTATTAACATTAATAAAAATAAAAATATCTTCAAAATAATCAAAATAGTCATTTATGTAAAGAAATATTAATAGCCATAAATTCACATGTCAACATAGATAGATAAAAAAAAAAAAAAAAAAAAATTAAATATGACATGAGAATTTAATTGGAAAAACAATTTTAGATTTGCTTTAATTTTATTAAATAAAATCCTACTTTAATTATTAGATTAAGGCATGGAGAATCTAATAATAAAATAAATTTAAAACTAATTTCCATTTAAGTTAAGAAAGTATAGTTGAGAGATTTTTGAAATATGAAGTGGGTTTGGATGAGAGAGTTAAGAGATTTTATTTTATTTTATATTTTTGAAAAGAAAGAATTTAATTTTTTTAGCATTGGTTGTATTGTACACTAGTATACATGAAGTAATATATATGCAATAACATACCTATTAATTTTTAAATATCTAAAGAGGAAATTGGAGAAGCTTATGAAGAGGGTTATGTTTTCAGATGAATTTGAAATTTGAAATTTGAAATTTGGAAAATAAAATAACTGTTAGGTTTTATTTTTTGATTTTTAATTTTTTTATGATCATTTTTTTAATAAAACCTTTTATTATTATTCATTCCTGGTGATGGGTAGGAGCGATGCGTAAGAGAGAAGAGAGATTTAGTAACTTTACGAAGAGAGGAACTCAAAAGTTTTTTCAAATAACGGGTGAGTGTGTGTAGAGAGAGGAATTTGGAAAAGAAAATGACTATTGAGTTTCATTTTTTGACTTTTGATTTTTTTATGACCCTTTTTTGAGGAAAACTTTTATTATTATTGGGTGGAGTAATGCGTAGAGAGATGGATTCTAGGGGACTGCAGTGAAGGAATTCATTACAGGGGCAGTGAAGAAATCAACGGATAGGATTTGTTTGCATTTAATCCAAGAGTTCTAATTTAATTTAATTAAAATTATTTTTAAAATAAAAATAAAAATTCAAAAAATCTAATTGGAGTACAATAAATATAGAATACCAAAAGTCGAATGTAATTTAAGCACAAACAAATCCCATCCATTAATTTCTTTACCCTTAGAGAGATAGGGGAGAAATTTAATGAAACTTTTATTATTAGTTATGGGCTGGAGAGAGAGGAGAGATTTATTCAAACTTTTATTATTATTTATTTATTATGTAGAGTGAAATTAGAGAGGAATTTGTTTAAAAAAAAATCAAAATTCTATTAAAAAAAAAAAAAAAAAGAATGGAGAGTAAGGAAGCATACCACGTAGGATGAGGATAAAGGAGAAGAGGAGAGAAAAACTACATGATTTTAGTATTATAATATAGATATAGATGCACATATGCATAAGCAAACGCAGGTCTTTCCATTTGCTCCAAGCATAAGTGATAATTTAGGGGACTAAAGTACAAAATGTAGTGTAGTCTCAGTGTATATATCGACAATTATGATTTAATTAAAAATTATTAACTCAATTAAATAACATTTATTAATTCACTCAACAATAAATATTTATAGATTCAATCAAAATTATTTTGATTAAATTGTGATGAATTAGGAGCCGTTTGGTAACACTGTCGTTTTTCTGTTGTTTTTTTGTTATTATTTTCTATTGTTATTTTTCTTTCTTGAAATGAAAACTGAAACAGCGTTTGAAAACGTAATTTTGTTTATAATTATTATTTTTTTATTTTTGGAAAATATTTAATTGTATTATGCTATACTATATTATATTAATTATATCACAATATGTTAATAATATAATATAATATAATATATTATATTATTAACATATTATATTATATAGTAATTAAATTATTACATTATATTATAATTAAATTATTATATTAAATTGTATTATATTATATATTATATTTTATTATATTATAAATTATATTATATTATTGTCATATTATATAATAATTAAATTATTATATTATATAATATATATATATGACAATATTATATATATCATATTA
>JAVXUM010000046.1:15585168-15595503 GCA_035590655.1 Pouteria glomerata
ATCGGAGGCTCTTTGGCAGGCACCACACCGGTGTTAAGGCAGCAGTTCGTGAAGACCCGGATCGGATTTGGATCACCTAGTGCTCGTTTGGATTTACTGTGTTATCAGATAGTATAGGAATCAGTGTGGTTTGAGAGATAGGCACATTATCTGAATTTATTCTGAGGACTTGTTCCAATTAGATTCCAAATGCATTAATATTTGCCTTTTATATTCTTTCGAGGCTTCCATATTGCTCGTATTTTGTTGTTTAGTCCATGAGAAATTATTAGTTGGAGTGATTATTAAGTGAACTTAAAATTTACAATTTCCTTGACATTTAGAACTGTTGAATGTGCTGTCTTCTACCTTTCAAATAAAAAAAAAAAAAATGTATTCGCTTCTGTTGATTGTCAAAAGTGGTGCTGGAGTCTGGTGGTTGTGTTGTCAGATTAGCAGGACTTTACATATCCATTTTGAAGTGCAGGCCATGAGATTTACATATATTTGTTGTCTTAAGCTTTAGGATTTCTTTTGTGAATTAATGCATTATTCTCTTGCATGCATTATTATCCTTATAAAATTCTGTGTTTGAATAACTTCTGCTTTTTCAATCAACTTGCAAATAGAAATAAACAGTACCTTGTGACGGTCCACTGGAATAAGGATAAACAAAATAAAGAAGGAGCTCTTGGTGGAATGAATTTCATTATATTTAGCCTTGTTGCTTGTGTCTTCAGTTTGATATGCCTTCTCTCTATGCGTGTGAATTTTGTTTAGATACAATTCCTTTTTGAGCTTGTATCATCGCTTTAGTGAACTGACTAACCAGGTGGTGAACTAGTTCTCTTGAAAGGCCTGGAGCTCAAGAATCACCATTTCAAATAGCGGTTCATAATCAATCCCGGTTTCACATGGCGATTTATGCATTTGACAGGGCGATTTACAGGGATTATTATGGCACATGAATTGAATATGGCAGCAGCAAGCATCAATTGCTGTTTGAAACCGTGGGTGTTCATGGAAAAATGGCCTTGTGAAATTGTGGTTGTTAACTGCCATGTAACCCATAACCGCGGTCTGAAACGACAGTTTCTCATTAGCAGCATTTTTTTAAATTGTTTTTCGTTAGCAGCGTATCCTTATATAGTATATAAATTAACCGTAAAACAAAAAAAAAAAGTCGCCCATGGGCGTTTAAATAGATGGAACTGATGAATGAGGCAACGGACCAACTTGACACCTCGAGTTTAGCTGGAAAGCTGTCCAACCAAACGGTTGAGATCTAACCAAACAAGACAACCCAATGAATTTGAGTTTCTTGCATCCACCCTGTGTCTACCAAATAACACCCTACCGAACTCATTCCGGCCAACGGAGCCAATAGGGAGCCACCTATTCGTGCATTGCTTAAAAAGACAACGCCTAGCCTTACCTTAGGGAAGATGACTTCGCAGGAGAGAATTAAGGTAGGAATTTGGAAGTACGGGAATGAAGCCTAAGAAAACTTCTAAGTAGAAAGTCTGCCCTCCCCATAAATTGGACCAACATAACGAGTACAAAACGGGAAAGAACTCCAGTAGTAGAGGTATACGTGAAAACTTATTGCAATCATATAATTCACTCTTGCAATATTGGTTTATTAACTTATTTATCAGAGAGTGTTCAGCCGCTGCTACGCCGGCACACCCCCCGTGGTGATTTGTTTTGCAGATTATCACCTCGAAGCATATCCTAAATACCTAGTTATTATATTCCATTTATCTTAAAAAATATCACCGAAATTTGGCTAAAGACAACATCAGATTGGCACGAGAGTTTGTTATCTTACAAATTTGAGACATCAGGGGGTAAAGAGTTTAGGACATAATTCTTGTTGATGGGTGTGATCACTGGACAGAGATTCAATTTTTTAATTTTTTTTTTTTTAACACTTTGGAAATTGTTTTTCATATTCTTAGTGGTATCAAGATGCCATTGTGTCACGATATTTTATCTGTTTCTTCAGAAAAATGAATATTTCTTGAAAAAATTTGAAACTCTACTTTTTTCTGTTCTTTTCTTTTCTTTTTTTGTCCCTCCTTTCTACTCGTACAAACCTGCCTACTTGGCTTTTTGTATTTAAAGTGATTTTTGCATTTACCCCAATGATACTATTGTTCTGTACCATTACCGAAGAAGATATAGGTAAAAGATGTACTTCCTCAAAAATGAAAAAAATCGATCTACTTTCATTTGATATTTTGGCCTAAATTCATTGATTCCCCGATGTTTAATCAAATCCTCTTTTTTGACAATTAATTGCACTTCAATAGTCCCATATTTAGAAATTTTTGAATTCTTTCTTCTGTAAAGAGATCATTGAGATAAGCATAACATTATTTCTATGGAAAATACCATTTATAGTTATTTTAATTGAAATATCTGAAAGGGGGCATTAGTTCTTTCTCTTGTTCTTGATCAATTGGAGTTGAATGGTTAATCTATATTTTAAGCCTCTTTGTCAATCAATTCAAATTATCGTGGAGAATAGCGGTATATAAGATTATAATAACTAGTATAAGAACTTAGTAAACTTTTTGAAACTACTCTTGGGCGAGCTAGGCTTAATGAAATTTGTCTTGCAGAGAGATAAATGATTACTTGAACTCCAGTTTCAGGGCAAGGTGTAAGGCAAGGCGATCTTGAGGCACCTCGATGTCGCCTCTTCGCTACTTGGGACTGTAGTACGTTCCAAGGGTTGGGCTATTTGCCCATTAAAGGGGTATGTGAGCTTGGTTCAAAACGTCGTGAGACAATTCTTCCATATAAGGTGTGGGCATTAGAGCATTGAGAGGACCTTTCCCTTGCACGAAAAGACCGGGAAGGACGCACCTCTAGTGCACTAGTTATCATTCTCACGATAAATGCTGGGTAATCAAGTGTGAGACAGATAACTATTAAAAGCATCTAAGTAATAAGCCTACCACAAAATGAGTACTCTCCTGTCTGGACTTTCCTAGAGCTTTTGGTAGCATAGCTGCGATAGTGACAGGTTCTTTTGCATGATTTTTCAAAAAGATCAATTCTTTTGATTGTACGATAAACTCTGAAAAATATTGGTATAAGTGTGAATGATGTGTTTTACCCAACTGAGCTACAACCCTTAATGCTTGTGATACATATTTTATCATGTACATAATTTCTTGTCAAGATGAAAATCCCTTAGCTTGGACGGGACATTTAGTGCATGTCGCTATTCCTAGATTCAGAGGCGAATACATACGATGGAATAAATTCTTGTCAAAATGACTATTCTATAATCAAATAGAGTGGAGGGGGAGAATTGGAAGAGAGTAAAGGATTTACAAGTCTAATGGCAAAAGGATGGACTTTAACTGAAAGACGCTAGACGGACTATCGGCAAGTGAGATAAAGAAAGCAGCTGGCCTTATGCGTGAAACCTTGCCGCAGGTGAGTCTTTCTCCAATGAGGATAAAATTTGTTTTTGGGCAAGAACAGATTGCCCAATTGCAAGATTCAAGATTAAAATTTTCAAATTCAATCATGCATCTACAACAATGTCAAGATTCAATATTCAATCAAAATCCCCAGATCAATTCAAAATTAACAAATCCGAGCAAAATTCTTCAATTCATAAAAAATCTAACGAATGAGTTTGTTCAAACTTAATATAAATTTAGCAAACTCTTGATGGATTGTGGCTTACATGGGTGCACGGGCATAAATGAAAGAGAGAGGGGTTATGCGGTGGCTTAGATGGTGGGGTGCAGTTAGCCACGGTGGCTCCATCTCCAACTTCTAACGATGGTGGGGGCAGTTCAGCAGCAGCCAGTGGCTTTGGGGGCAATGCAACGCAATGGTGGTTTGGAGGGGATTGAGTAGTGGCTCTCGGTAAGAGTGTGTGTGAGGGAGAGAGATAAAAAGGAGGGAAAAGAAAAAACGGTTTGCACTCTACCAGCTTAGAATCGAGCTTCCAAAGGATCCTTCAGCACCTTCCTTGTCCTTACATGAAACATGAAAAAACGAACAGCCAAATTCAGTTGGTGCAGTGGTTAGGATCGATTACTTTCGCTCACCACATCTAGGTTAAAAGCCACCACCAATTCCTCAAATGCTAAAACATAACGATATATATATATAAAAGAGTAGATTATTCGACGACCCAGAAAATAAGTTCTAGTGGGCATCAATGGATATCGTAACTGATCAATTACAGAAGGAAAAATGGACAAGAAAACAATCTTCCCACTGTTTCCAAACATCCCATTCCAGTCTGTAGTAACTGAAACAGTTCCTGGTTGACAGGGGAAGCAGAAACGGAAAAAAAAAGCATAGCGAGGCAAAACCTTTAACTTAATTCAAAAAATTTTGCCTCGAGGAGTAATGAATCAAACCTAATCATGACTCAGAGTCCTTTGTGATAACAAGTTGAGGCCGACTTCTAAATCCTCTAGGGTGATAGTAAGTAATTCATCAGCATCTACAGAGTCAAAATTGAGTCTCAAGTCCAAATTCTCTCTCGCATTAACTAACATAGGATCGATCAAACCTCCGTTCATCTCCTTCCGCTGCTTTTCGCTGGTTCCTCTCTGTATCAGTGCCGCCACAGTATCCACATTACAGGAACGATGCAACCCGAATCCATACAATAAGTTATCTTCTGCTGCTTGATGGTTCATTTTCAAATGAAGAATCTTGGCTAGATCCATCGAGCTGAAGTCATCAAATTGGAAAAACTTAGTCACCCTTCTGCAGAACCCTTCGTTTGAAGTGATTACGCGCTTCATTGGTTCACTATACCCAGCAAATATGACGACAACTTTTCCACTGTCCATGATAGACATGATTTCTTCCAAGGCTTCCAACCCATAGTCCTTGTCATCAGCCTTCTGCATAGGTATTAATCGATACGCTTCGTCCACAAATAAAATTCCTCCCTCTGCTTCTTTGATCTGTAAACGTACAACATTATAGAACTTTTCCTTTATGATAAAGAAATGATCATGAGATACAAGTAAAATGGTGTACCTTTCTCCGCGTCTTTGGTCCTGTATGACCGACAAATTCCCCAACTAAATCAGTCCTCTGTACTTCTGTTACCTTGTCCGTTGGCAAAATTCCCACCATATAGAGTAATCTCCCCAGGATTCGAGCTATCATAGTCTTACCTGTTACATAGATAAGTATCATGCCTTGAAATTCGCCACAAAAGCTATAGGAAAAACGACAATGTAAATAATTGCATACATATTCTTGCACATTAATAAAAGAACTAAAATAAAGCCAAAGATCTTCATATGGCTTTTACTGGCTTATAATGTAAATAATAGTATACATATTTTAACACATAAATGAGAGACAACTGAAGATACCCATATGGCCTTTACAGACTTATTAAAGCATACAATCCAACCGCAAAAATATAATCTGGTGAATTTTGAAAAACAAAAGGATATCAACCATATAATTCATTGACATAACTAACAAACTCCAGATAAAATTGTGAATTTTTTGGGAACATCATGAATGCCATAATTGTCTTGAGTGTCATTTTGATTTGATAAAACTAGAGTAGCATATAACTATTTATAACTGCAACTCTGCGGCCAGCTAGTTTCAAGTTATGATCAGTTAAGGCAATATATAATTATAAGCATGAAAGTACATAGTTAACAGATTATTGATGCATTGTAATTAACTATAAAAGACTGTTCCCAGGATCCTCATAAATTAAGCAAGAGATATGATGCAGTTTCCAGAAACATTTATGACCAAGAGACATGAGGCGGTTTCCAGCAACAAAAACATAACATCATATGCATAATTTGATACCATGTAAATGTACAAGATTAGATATAACACAGGATTAATTTTTTGTGAGATTACCTTTCAGGTGTTAGGATGGTGGGATATAGAGAGAAATAAGAGATGTGATTTAATATGAGATTGATAGGAGATAGTTTTGAACTTTTGTACAAAAACACTTCATCATAAATACAAATGTTCCTCATCGTCGGCACCTTTTTTGGCAACCGACAACCACTAGCACCCACAACTTACCGTGGCCCACTTCTGATCACTCAATGTTTATATGTCAGTCATCTTTTAGCATCATTGTCCTAATTGTCTACATTAATGATATCATTATTTTTGGAGATGATGCTAATGGTATTTCTAAATTGATACGTCATCTAGGTTAAAAATTTCACACAAAGGACCTTGAAATCTTGCGTTATTTCCTATGAATTGGGGTTGTGCATTTTTTGCAGAATATATCTTTATCTCGAAGAAAAAATGTCATGGATTTAGTATTTACTCTCTGATACTAGGATCTTGGTTCTCATCCTGTAGACACTCCAATAGGCTCTTCTATTCATTTGGACTATGAGAGTGGCAATCCGTTTTCCGAAATAGGCCGATATCATCATCTTGTGGATAAGCTTATCTACCTTAATGTGGCATGGCCTGATATTAGATATGCAGTTGAGTAATATCATCACCAAGCCTTTTCTAGTTCTCTCTTCAAGCAGATGTGTATCAAGCTAAGCATATTCGATCTCTATGCTCCACCTTGCAGGGAAGTACTAGGATAATTAGAATATTAAGATTTCCTTATTTTGATAGTTTCCTAATTGTACTTAAAGTCATCATTATAAATATATTTATATAATTTGAGAGGGTGGAATAACTAACTCTCTTCCCAACCTTTTTCTCTCTTAATTGAAACAAATCCCAGGATGACAGATGAGAAATATACTATCCCCCATAAGATGCCATATCCCCCAAACCGAGAGATATACCATCTAGTACAAAGAATAGCCACCAACCAAATGTGCTCTAAAGTCAAAAGTTGGTAAAAATTGAGGCTACATCCCTCATTTGATGTCCGATAATATCACCAATCCGGAGAAAGCCCCACCACCCAAACACGAGAATCAAGTCAAAAGTTAGTCAAAAATTGTGGCTATGTTCAATCCCTAACTTCTTGTGTAGTAATCAAACAAAGAGAAACATAATTACAATCAACACAAAGTCTTGATCCCAATTACCTGTTCCAGGGTTGCCAAGGAAGGCCATATGAGGTGGTCTTCTAGGGCCAACGTTTAGGCCAAGGGCCCTTCGCCTCTCATCCAAAAGCATCCCCTTCGCCCATTTCTGGAGTTGTAATTTGAGCTCATCCAGACCCACAATATTTGATAATGCATCTTCCAGTTCATTCATCTTAGCTTTTGTCTCACTACAAGCTTCAATAGCTTTACGTTTTCTCTGCTTGTCATGACTCCGTTGAAGAAGTTCTCGCAATCTCTCAGTTTCTGGGCATTTGGAGAGGTGATTTAGAGGAGTCATACCATCCTGCATATAAAGGTTTTTCTAATTATTAATATATATCAATATAACACAACCACGCTCTGTGGAACAAGTAATGTCAACCAACAATACATTGTCTTTAGCACTGCAATCAGCATTATACTCGAGCAATGTCTTCACAGTCAAGCACTCTTCAGCTCGGAGTGAGTGCCAAACAGCCAGGTGTAAAGGAGTCATTCCATTCTGTATTTAGATAAGATTTTGTTGGGGAGGGGGGGGGGAATAAAAGATTGCTCAAAAATAATACCTCCCTCTCCAAATGTTAGTAACAACTTCAACAAAGAAAGAATAATCAGTTTTCTAGAGATCACACACATTTGCTTTGGATTCCACAGAAGCACCATTAGCGAGAAGCAACTGAGTAGCTTCATTGCACCCATTTTTAGCTGCCATGTGTAGTGGAGTTTCTCCATACTGCAAAGCAAGACATATTAGCCATCAAAAAATTATAAAATATTAGTCAATCAACATAACTTAAGAAGAACAAACACTTCTAAGAAGGTTTCACATTTGCATTGAATACCAACACTCGCTGGATACCCCTTAAATGCATGTCAAACACTTATCCAAAGATGTCCCAATATTTTTTAATTTTTGAAGAATTGGACAGAGGAAGGACATGCATGTCCACCAGTTATAGATAATATGAAACACATTGTTAATTTGGAGAAGAAACTTGAAATCATATAAAAAATTAAAAAAAATGTATATTTATACTTGTTAATCCTTCACCATTTTATTTATTTTTTATTTTAGAAATTCTAAAATTCAAATTTTCTAATTTGTGTATGTATATAACTTTCTAAAATAAATATTAATCCTTTTTGCTCACATTTGTTTGATAATCAATGCTATTACATAAGGAACCAGTTTGTGAAGCTTAAACTTTGCTGAAGTCATTCAATTTGGCAAAACCTTTTGGCTTCATCCAATAATAACCTCTGACTACCTTTTTATTTTAGATGGTGTGCAAGTAAACTTTTAAAAACAATCTCACTAACAAGTACTTTTACTTTACTATTTTATAACCATCAATACTTTTTACTTTCATACTCCGAATATGTATTATGCGAAAAGGTAATTATCACATGCATTGCATGTTCACTGCTTCTATTATCTATAATGAAAACGTCATTTCTTACTATTGTCATATAAATAATGTTAATTAATAATTATAAATATTTTTTAATATGAAAAAAATTGAGTAGTTTCAATTTCATATGTATGTATATAAATACATAGTAATTTGTTGGCGGGACCATGTCCTAACTTTTCTGAATATTGTTGTATTATCGTGCCATCTGTGTCTCATGTTCTTATTCATGCTTAATAGAACATAAGCCTCACTTCTCATACAAGACAAGTCCAATGCAGTACAGATAATTGAGAAACCTCACCCACCATGTTTTTGGCTTCCAACTCAACCTTTTCTGGTCCTTGCCAGTCAAGCAAAAATTTAACTACCCCAACATTATTGTAAGCAGCAGAAACATGAAGTGGTGTCTGAACCATCTGCAAAAGAAGCAAATGCAAAAAATAAAATGAAACAATTCAATGAGTAGAAATTGCTTCCAGTCATACAAAAATAAATGAAATCACTAGATTTGCTTCCAGTGTGGCAACTTACATCTAATTGGCTTCTAGATTTTATAGCCCCTAAAGATAAATAGAAATAATCCTAATGCCATTGAAGAATTGAAGCTAGCATAATACCCTTGACTAGAGTAAGGGTTTCCAACTCGAAAGTAAAATAAAATCCTTAAATTGATGAAATACCATAAACTCACTATAAGAAAATATAATTCCATAGTTACAAATCAACCAATCTTTATATAAACTTATATAAGCATGCAAGAAAAGAGAGCAGTAGCAATTCCCCCCTCAACCCCCAACCCCCCTCCCCCCAAAAAAAAAATAAAAATAAAAAATAAAATAAAATAAAAAAACATAATAATAAATTAATTAATTAGAATTAAAAAAATGAAAACTTAAATAAATAAATAGATGCAACCAAAGTTACCAAACAAATTCAACTAACAACAGTCAAGGGTGCTAAAGAGGATCTGATCAATTTGTACAATAAGTTTTCATCTAATGATATCATCTATGATTTCTCCTGACCCTTGAGTTTTTCTTTTATTTTTCTTTTACTTTTCTGGTTCTTTTTTTTTTTTATTTTTTGGTAAGAAAATCCTGAATGATAACACTTCCATACCTATCTACATCATCTATTTCAAACACTGCACTCCAAGTAAAATATGCTGCTAATATTATTGTTTTAAATGATGATCAAGCTAAGGTCATTTCCATGACATCAATCTGCATTAGATCTTGTAATCCCAAATATTAGTTAATTTGAAACTCATACATCTTTTATATCGATTTGACATCCCAGAAATTCATTGACTCAAGTTCTCTGTCTTCAAATTTAATCAGCTTTACCCCATTCCTCTGGCCTCACAAACCATCAAAAAAGAACATGGATACAGTAGCACCAATCAAAGTCATTAGTCCGTTTCTTTCATGCCCCGTCCTTCATAGCTTAAATCCAAATCCATCATTCAATGATTATACAGAAAACATGTAAAGACCCTTGTTTCCAAAACAAATTACATTCCACTTCTTTTGACTCCAATCAATTCCAATCTCTAATGCCGTATGAGAAATCAGATTTTAACAGCAAGCATCTAATTTGCAGAATACTATAGCAGCCAGCTGTAACAACTATTTCTTTTTTGGTCTTCACTTTAGGGGGGCAGGAATTTTCTCAGAAGAATATGACACAAGTAACCTATACTAAAATGTGAGGGAGTGAGGAGATGGTGACATGTGATTTGCTCTTTCTGTCTCTCTCTGTCTGTTGTTTATTTATTTATTTTTTTTTTTTGTGGCGTGTGCTTTTTGTTTTGTTTTGTGTTTTTTTTTTTCCAACTATGGTTAGGGATATTTTTGTATTATTTTACATTTTGCATATGCTTATTCATC
>JAVXUM010000046.1:15599042-15615229 GCA_035590655.1 Pouteria glomerata
AAAGTAAGTAATGATTAAAAATTTATGGAGTTTTTTGGAGATTTTTGGAGTTATTTCTAACTCCAAACGCACCCTTAGAAATCAAGTTCATGCTCTCTCTTTTTATTGTATGGTTGTGAGTCTCCATCTTTTAGTTTTTTTTTTTTTTTTAAATTTTCAGTCGCTTATATTTTTGTAATATGGTGTTACCACCATGTTATTTCTTTTATTTATCGCTTTTGTATACTTTTATTACAGGTAAGATTTAGGTCCTCTCCTTCTTGTATTATTTTTTAATTAATTAATAAACTAGTAGGGTCACACCAAATTTCCCTCCCTCTAAGGAGGCTTTATTTTTCTTTTTTTTTTTTTAAAAAAAGAAAGAAAATTATTTGAATTGAATGGAAATATTGAAAACTTCTCAAGGATTGGCTACAAACACCTCTTAAAACATGCACCCAATTGATTAAATCCAAGCCCATGAATCATGACCCTAATCTCATCTTCAAGAGTCTTTAATGCAATCAACTTGCAGAAGACAAATCTTCTCTTGTCAATCAATTTCAATCTGAAATTGATTGCCACCAATGCTTGCTAGAAGACTAAACTCGTTTCGTTTCTAATAACCTGAATTTTTATTCTACTTAAATAATTTTAGTTAAATTGGTGATCATATGTGTTATGATGAAAAATTCAGAAACATAAGAATTTAAAACTTTTTAAAATAATAAAGTTTATTGAAAATATTTCTAAATTTAATTTTACTCTATGTGAAAGTTTAATATGAAATTTTCAAACTTTTCATCCAAACAATTTCACATGAATGATTTGATCAAACAGTGCAATCCAGCATCAAAATGGGATCTTGACACCTCTTTAGCTTCCTTGATCCAATATTGAAGACTTTAAAGTATTAATTTTGCCTTTATCTTTCTCCACCAACACTCACCACCATCGTTGATTGAAGCTTCAATGCATTGTCCTCGATATAATGCTTCATTTATTAATTAAAATATTAGGCTAGAGAGTTGCAAGGTTAAGTGTGCTTTTAATATTCTTAGAGTTAAATGGAGAGTTGTGGCTTGTTCAGGGGAAGAAGAGAAAAAAAAAAAAAAAAAAAAGTTTAAAACTTTCTAATTTTGAGAATTTTAGTGTGTAATTTCTTCTCCTTTTTGAACTAGGTCACTGTATTCTTCATTGAGATATAATGATAAACCTCTTGGAATATTTTCGTATCTTTTCAATTTGAATTAGGATGATAATATGTAAGATTAGTTTAAAATTGAAGTATTTTCTGAGTTTAAAGCATGAGATAAATTATTTTTGAAACTTAATTGATTAGCTTTATAATTGTACAATGTTAGTTGATATTAATGATCCTAAAAATGTGTTCGACAGCAAAAATTATCACCTAACGTGCTTACCATTTTCACTGAGAGTAAGTCAATTTTCACCTACAAAGTAAAACACGTCAGAAAGATGGGTCAGGGAGGACTCCCGACCTCAACCTCTCCAATGCTTAACTCAGTGTTTGCTTTAAGAGATTGAAAGAAGAAAAGTAATAAATTCAGTGAGTAATAGTAAGCGTATCTGAATTTGTGATTAATTCTTGTATTTATAGTAAGGAAGATGTAAATAAAGTAATATTACTCTGTATAAAGGTAATCATTTCTTACTCAATTTGATTGCCTGGCATAAGTATTAACTTACTTTTCATTTAATGTCAGTCATGTAGAATTAATTAAATAACGGTAAGGGGAGTAATAGACTTTGGAGGCTCACTTAGACAAGTGGGATGTCCAAGTGTCACATCATTGCGCCACATGTAGAGGAAACGGGCAACGAAATAAAGATCTCTAGTTATAAATGAACTAGAGCGTTATAAATGAACAAAATTTATTACTACATGCTTCATTTATGTGCGGGGCCAAGTATTTTGTGGTCGGAGAGATGTTAAACTTTTTATCATTCTACTCGGCAGCCTCTCTTTTAAAGAATTGTCACGCATTACACTTAAATGACTGCCACGTGTCATAGTAATTTTTTATACCAAGAGTATACTTGATTGATAAACGTTCATATGTATTTATAATGGCATATTATAAGTTTAGGAACATAAATCGTAAGCTTATGCAGTTGAAATACCGAAAAAGAATAGTCTAAAAGTGCATTCGAAATATCTGTCACTGGACGTGTTGCTCGGATGGATGGCTCAAAGTGCCATATGAATGCCCGTTCGGACATGATAGTGCTGGATAGGCTTATCACACACCATGGGGGGCGGCTGTTTTTGACTTCTGTGTGGCATTGTAGTAGTGTCATTACTACCGTGAAATCTTAGAGTGAACTTTTAAATTATTTTGTTTGTTCTAAATTTAATTTTAGTGTTTTAAAACAACGAATACTTCATAAAATGATTAAATATATATATTATCTAAATTCAATGATTTAATTTAATTTTTAAGACCTATTTTAGTAACCTTAAGTGATAATTCAATTAGTAAGATCTTAAATGTGTTTCTCTATGATTATTAGTTCAAATTTTCGAATTTCCTTAGATTACTGAAAGATTTACTTAATCGTTAATTGCAAAAACTCAATTATATAATTGTATGCACTTTATTATTTATACAAGTAAAATAAAACTTAGAAAGTTGAAACATGGGGTTCAAGTCGCAGATAAGCAATGGGCCTATGCTAACTCATAAGTCATGCTCAGAACAGTATACAATTAAGGCTATTGTTTGTCTTGGTACTCTTCTTGCCATTCGTTTCCAAATTTTCCAACTTGGTACTTTCCATAACCTTTTTCTCATTGGCTTGCTAACCAACTCACCCTTTTTCGTTTTTAATTCTAAATTTCAGTTTCTCGTCAAAAATCTACCTATCTTAACTAAAAGCTCATAAAAAGAAATTAAAATAAATAAATAATTTTTTTTTTTTTAAAAAAAGAAAAAAAATACCAATGAGTTACACTAAGAAAATATAAATACTATACTAAAATTTTTAATCAAAAAAGAGCACAAAAATGATATGGTTGATTCAATCAGTCGTAAATAGCTAAAGGTTAAGGGGAAGTAATTGTAATTTACACTTAAAACATTATCAAATTCTAATTAAAAAATGTCTGGCATATGTAATTCAGCATGTAACAATAACAGGGGGGAAAAAATTAAGAAAATTTTCAACCATTTTTAGTGAATGGAGAAGAAAAAAATGTCTGGCATATGTAATTCAGCATGTAAGTTCATAAAAAAGGCACACTTATTAAGCATAAGCTGATTTTTTTAAATTACAGAATTATCTTTTTGGTTACAAATTGATGGGTTCCAACTATAGAAAGAAATTACTTATTATCTTCTTTGACTAGCCAAAAAACAGCTTCAAAACACAATAAAATACATATCTAATTATACATCTTAAAAAGCCTCCGGCCCACAAAAATGAAAGCACCATTTGCAAATCAAAGATGAGATAGCCTAAGAAATACATCCAAGGTGTTTTGTACTTTGGAATAGACCAAGTCCAGTACTAACATAAGGGAAAAACCACTCCACACCAAACAATGCAAGAAGCTCAACCTAGAGCTCTCTCAAAGTGAAGTGATTGGCAGCAAATCAAAATCGTCCTAGACGTTTCGAAGTATTTCAGTAAGATGCAGTGTATACCCAACATTCTGTTAAGGTGGAAAATGTCATTTAGATACCAACCACTAATTTTCCAAATTAAACAGACAACGGGAGAGTTTATTAGGAATAGCGTACCAAGATTGCGACAAAGATAAGGATCTTTCGAATGATCTATACAAATGCTTACAAACTCGTTGGCTTTTAAATCAGATCCATAAGCCCCTCCCGAACTCATACACAACTTCCGTGAGCATAAAACGGCATCGAAACTACAAAATCGACCAAGAACAAAGAAATTAAGAAGCGAAATGTGATCAATACGAGTTGTTGAACAGAAATGATAACTTACCAAGGCGACGGCTGGAAGGAACAAGGGTTCAATTTTTTTTCTCCTCTGGTTTCTTTTCTCCTCTGGTTGCAAAAAAAGAAAAAAAGAAGAACTGAAAAAGAAAAATCAAAGAAAGAATTGAGGGCTTTTACCAGCTAACGCTTAAAACATTCCGCGACCAAAATGGTCGCCAAACCATTTTATTGGCGCTAAGTCCTACGCGGGAAATATTTTGGGGGCAAAATTTTCCCTTTGCCTATTAAATTAGATACTTTTAGCAACCATTTGGTTGCTAAATATCATATTTTCTGCGACGAAACTTATTTGGTGGACAAAAATAAAATTATTAAAAGTATCTAAAAATATTAAAACGTTTATAAAATTTATGTATATTAAATAACATTTTAATTTAAACGTTTATTTTTAAAAAATTTTCAAAATAAAAATTTAATAACATTTGTTATTTTTAAATAAAAAATTTTAATTTACTTTATCTAATAGGTTTACCACACAGTGTTTAATAAAAATTATAAAATTTTATTATTTATTATAAATACTAATAAATGCCCGTATAAAGCACGGATTGCCCATTCTTTAATTTGGTTTTAAGGTTTTTTTTTTTAGCTTTTTGGTCTTATTTTTAAACAAATTTATTTGTTTTTTTTCAAAAGGTAGAAATTACTTGTCCCTAAAGGCACATAAATATAATTTGATCCGCAAATAGGTCAAATATAAAATTGTAAAACAAACTTATATAAGTATAAAAATAATCTATACAGTCTTTAATAAATATGTAAAATTTTATTAGTTATTACAATTAAATATTTTAGAAAAAATATAAGAAGAGTAAAAGACTGTGTTTCCATGTCAAGTAACCAATTACGGAATAAAAAATAATTCTGAAAATCGAATAAATTCAATAGTTAAAAATATCTCAAATTTAAATTTTTTTATTTTTTTTTAATCTCAAATATTTCAAATTTTGACACAAATAGTGCAAAAGTATATGTATTTAAAATTTTAAGTTTTAAGTACATTAAAATTGAATTTTCTCCATAAAAATTTAAAATGTTAATTTAAATGTTTATTCATTAAAATTAAATTTTTGAAGAATATTATTTTTAATTATTAATTATTATATAGATAAATAGATGTATTTAAAATTAATTATTAATTATTATATAGTAAATTAATTAATTTTATTTATCTATTTGTATTTATTTCAAATAAAAAAATTTAGCTTAAATACATATGTAAAAAAAGAGAGAGTATATTTTTATATAAAGTGATCGAAAAGATAATTAAAGTAGAGAGAAAAAAATAATTCTGACCATTAAATAAAATAATGCTTATTGTATAGATGTATTCTGATTTATTATAAAATAACAGTTAAAAATATATTAAATTCAAATTTTTTAATTTTTTTGTTATATAGATGACACAAATAGTGTAAAAGTGTACCTGTTTAAAATTAATTATTAATTATTATATAGTAAATTAATTATTTTTATTTATTTGTTTATATTTATTTTAAATAAAAAATTTAGCTTATTTAAAAAAAAAATTCTCCATCTAATTAATAAACACCTTTGAATTTCTTTATTATATAAATATATGGTTAACCTGAATAATTTAAATTTAAAATTAAAATTTTGAAAACAAAGTAAAATGGTGAACATAAAGCGTACCACAAAAGATTTTATAATAATTTTTAGATTAATTTTATAAAAATATGATCAACATGACCAATTGAAATTTAAAATAAGAATTTAAAAAGAGAATTACTCTCAATCTTAATTAATATGTAGGAACTTTTCTTTATTTTTAAATTAGAAAAAGGTAATGTTGTTATTTTGAGAAAAAATAATTTTTGGTTAGTTTTCAAAAAAAAAAATTTAAGCATCTTCCTATTAGAAAAATAATTACTCCAAAGCTAAATTAATATTAAGGAAATTTTTTATTTTTATTTTTCACAAATACGTTAATATGAGAGAAATAAATTTTATACATTTTTGTAATAATTATTCAAGTATTTTTTTTCTTATAATTCTTAATGAATCTGAAATATGTAAATTTTAAAATTAAAGTAACTTTTTAGGCAAGTGAGTGATTTTTAAGAATCTATAAGTTAATTTCGAATTTATTTAAATTACATGCCACAACTTTAGTGGTTTCATATCTAAAAGCAAAAGTGAAGTTATGGTCATCCAATAATGTGAGACAAAAAAAAAAATACATTTTATGAATGAGAAGAGAGAAAATAAGAGGAAATAAAAAGAAAAAAAATAAAGTAATCTAAGTTATTAAACAAATCTAACGACAAAAAATATCTCTTCAAATTCATTATTATATAGATTTTACAACTAAATTAATATTTAATCGGCAAAAGGACACTTTTAGCGACCAAGTAGTCGCTAAATGGGCCGCATTTTTATTGGAAAATGGCTAACGGTTGCGAGCTTTTAGCGACCAATTAGTCGCCAAATGTCCTGAATTTAGCGACCAAAACTATTTAGTCGCCAAAAAAGAATTGTCAAAATTATGAAAATATTTTGCGGCCAAGTGCATTGGTCGCCAAAACAGATTATTGGCGCCACAGTTGGAGGGATATATTGCGAATTATTTAGCGACTAAATTAATATTTGATTGCCGAAGGGCACCTTTACGGACCAAATAGTTCATTGTTGGGAACTTTTAGCGACCAAACTTATTTGGTCGCCAAAAATAAATATCAAAAATTAGGAATACATTCCGCGACCAATTATTTTAGTCGCCAAAAACCGTCATTGGCGCTAACACTCAATCAATTTAGCGACCAATTAGTCGCAAAATGATATATTTTTAGCGACCAACTTATATTTGGTCGCCAAAAATTAATGTCAAAAATTATGAAAAGATTCCGCGACCAAACGGTTCGGTCGCCAAAAGCCATTAATGGCGCGAAGGAGGGAGGGTAATATTTTGGAACTTTTTAGCGACTAGATTCATTTTTTGATCGCCAAAAGATCACTTTTAGCGAATAATTAGTCGTGAAATGTTAAATTTTTAGCGACCAACTAATATTTGGTCGCCAAAAATAAATGTGAAAAATAATAACACATTCCGCGACCAAATATTTTGGTCGCCAAAAGCCATTATCCGCGTTAAGGTGCGGTAGAAATATTTTACAACCTTTTAGCAACTAAATTAATTTTTGGTCGCCGAAATATCACTTTTAGCGACCAATTAGTCGCAAAATGTTATATTTTAGCGACCAATTTATATTTGGTCGCTAAAAATGATTTATTAGCATCCAATTAATATTTAGTCGGCAAAATTGAGTATTTAGCGACCAAATTAAATTTTGGTCGCAAAAAGTGGTCGCTAAAAATGCTATTTCTTGTAGTGTTAATTTTTGCTTGCTAGTTAAGTAACTTTTCATTTTGTTAGTGTATTTTTGCTAAACTTTTGCTTGAATTATCCATTGGAATTAATTTAGAATTTTGTTGGTTAAATTAGTGTGGAAATAGTTTTCATTAATTTTATTGGAATTCTATTGCTTAAGATATATATTCTTGTAAAAAAAAGTGTCTTTAATGCTGAATTAGTAGTTTTCCGATCATATTTTTTATTCTCATAGCTAAGTAATTCTCTTACCTTTTTTTTAATTTATTTTTTTAGTAAAGTAAAATATAAAAAAAATATTTTTAATTTTAATAAAGTTTTTATGCTATAAACTTTTAACAGTTATTACGTGGAGGAAGAACAACTTCAGAGAAGTATTTTAGTCTTATGATATAGTATTTTTTGTGAAGGAAGAACAACTTGAGATAAATATTATACAAACTTGAAAAGATTTCTTTGTTAATTTATGGAAATGTAGGATGTATAAAAAACTAATAAATAAGAAAAAAATTTAAAAAGTATTTTACATTTATCTGTTGATTTCGGTTTTTCCATTATGGCTTGGAATTGGTTTGAAATTTCGTTAGAATTAAAGTTCTCGTAATCTGGAATGAACGGGGGCTAAATGTTTGCATGTGAAATTAATTTTTAATTTCAATAAAATAAAAGTAAATTTAGAAGTTATTAATTAAGTTGTTAATTTAATTATAACTATTTACTTTGTTTGTTGTTAAGTTGTTAATTGTAATATCACACAATGCACTATTGATGTATAAATAGTTTAAAATTACTTGATGAAATAAATTAAATGAAAAAATGTTATAAATTTTTTTCAAATATTAAACAGTATTCAAAAAATATAGAAAGAGTGAGCCAAAAAAATATGATCAAAACCATTAAGCAAATTCAACAGTTACAAATATCTTAATTTCAAAAATGACAAAATTCTTTTATGTATTTATTAAAAATATTATCACATTATTAAAATATTAATTTAAAATATTTTTGCTCAAAAATATGAAAAAAATATAAGAAGTGTTAAAAAAATAATTCTGGTTCATATAAACTTAAGAACATTTAATAATCATGAGCTAGAAATATTAAAAGGTACTCAAAAAATAAAGACAGAGGAAACAAATTTAACAGTTACAAATTTATTAAATTCAAAAATGGAAAAAATCATTTACATATTTATTTAAATATATTCACATTGTTAAAATATTAATTTCAAATATCGTATACAAAGAGTATTTACAAAATACGAGAAGAGTTAAAAAAAATATTTTTGGTTCATATAAAATTAATGACATAAAATAGTGATGAGCAAGAAATTAATCGTTCTTAAAGGCCCAACAATATAGTTTGCCTTGCAAATAGCTCAGATAAAAATTTATAAAACAAACCGACATGAGAAAATAATTTTGTGTCTATAAAAGTAAAAAATTACTAATCAAAAAAGATTAAAATATCTATGCGATACTTAATTAATGTGTAAAATTAAATTCTTTAATAAAAATATTGATTTAGAAACTTTTTTAGTTAAAAAGATATTCACGCTGAATATGATAAAAATAAGAGCATGTGTTTCCATCTAAAATAAACGTAAGGACAACTAAACTTTAAAAAATAAACTTGACAATTGAATAGGGTTTAAATCGTTAAAAATATTCAAAATTGTAATTCTTTAGCTTCTTTATTATATAGATTCGAATTGGGAGTATATTTACATTTATAATTTTAAAATTCAAAGTTTCAAGTACATCGAAATTGAATCTTTTATTTAAAGGTAGTGGTTTAAGTATACATCTCTTTATAAATATTGAATTTCCAAATTTGATCTTAAATCTCTTATAATCTGTCTTCTATAGTTATGAACTCAAAACAATTAGTGATTCAACATACCAAACATCCTTTGTTAAATCTAAATAGTACATTTATCTCCATATATATGCATATATTCATTTTTCTAAATAAACTTAGACCCGTTCAAGGATTGTATCATGACTATCGAGTTGTTCATACTCGATACGATGATATGGGCTTTTCAATGCCTGATTCGTTTTTGCTATATGGATACACAAATTGACATATACAATTCTTGAATTGTTCAGTTTGGATAGTTTGGGAATGCAATTATCCATGTTGTATTCAACGTAGACTGTGCGAGTTCTATGTTAGAGAAGGTTTTGTGTAGCTACTCTTGTTATTCTATGGGTACATATATAAATGTGTGAAATACTGCTGTTATGTCGTGTGCTTGGAGAACTACGCGGAGATGTTGCCGAAATTTCGTCTGATAGTAGAATTAGCAAATGTCGCATTGAGTAGGAGGTGGATCGTGTATTCTCGAACGAGATAGGACGACCTACCTTTTAGTGAGAACCATTTAGGTTTTTTTCTAGACACACATGTATGTTTTGGGTTCACACTAGTCAGTTATCGAAACATGTACCGTCTACCTATTTAGTGCGTTCCACAATGTGGTGCTTCAAGTGATGGACAAGAGTTGGATTGACTTGCCAGATAGGTTATCTGCTTGATATATCTAAGGGATTGACGAATTCATTGCGTACACGTCCCAGTTGACGTCTCAACAATCGATCCACTGCCTATGCAAAAAGTGTATTAATCGATATCATTTCACCTGGAATACGGTAAGGGACCATCTTTTAAGACACGAGTTCTTAAAGATTATAAGAATTGGACAAAGCATGGGAAGGCTTACGTTTTGTTGCTGTGCATTGAGGAAAGAGTAAATCTATATCAAAATACAGTACTTAGTAGTCAAATGATAGAAATAATGCAAGATATCATGGCTGCGATGCCTGCCCTAGAACCAAGTACCGTGACAGATGATGCGAGTACGAATAATCCGAGGCCTGGGGCCAACGAGGATGCATTAAAGTTTTTTAGAATTTTAGATGATGCAAACACAGAGTTATATACTAGATGCCAAAATTATAGTCAATTATCTTTCATAGTTGAGTTGTTGCACCTAAAAGTTCTTAACCAGTGGATTAATCGTTCATTCAACATATTATTAGAGTTGTTGAGAAAGGTCCTGTCGGTAGGTACAAAGCTCTGTGAGTTCTACTATGAAGCCTGTAAGTTGACTGAAGATTTGGGCTTTACATATAAGACCTAGGATGTATGCCAAAACAATTGTATGTTGTTTTGGAATGAGCATGCAACCCTTGAGAAATGCCTTGTATGCAACAGTTCTAGGTGGAAGCAAGTCAATGTAACCCAGAGTACCAATGGTCAGCGGAGAAAATGTGCCAAACTAGTATCTGCGAAGCAAGTCCGATACTTTCCTCCAAAGCAGAGGTTGTAAAAGTTGTTTATTTTATCTAAGACACCTAAATTAATGAGATAACATGTAAAGAACAGTCATGATAATGGAAAAATGACACATCTGTCTGACTCACCAGATTGGAAAGAGTTTGATCAGAGGCATTTGGAATTTATGTCAGACAGTCAGAACGTCTGGCTTGCATTGACTGCGGATGGGGTAAATCCTTTTGGAGCGATGAATGTAGCGTACAGTATATGGTCTGTTGTTCTTATTCCTTATAGTCTCCCGTCGTGGTTGTGCATGAAGTAACTGTTTCTAATGTTGTCAACTTTTATTGACGGGCCAAAAGGGCCAGGAGATCAGATTGACGTATACCTACAACCATCGATAGAAGAGTTTCAATAATTGTGGACTGTCGGCGTAATGACTTTTGATGCTGCATTGAACGAAATGTTCAACCTTCGTGCAGGCTTGTTGTGGACGATTAATGACTTCCCAGCATATGCTAACTTATCCGGCTAGAGTACGAAAGACAAATTTGCTTGTTCGAGTTGTAATAAGAGCACCCAGTCACAATGGTTGCATCATGGTAAGAAGTTTGCTATATGGGCATTATTCCAATATCTCTAGACAGGTGAACATGCAAGAAAAGACTCTGGTTTAAAAAGCCATAATTGTCATATTCTTATGCATTAATTGATCCTTGTTGCTTTTCGTTGATGTTTATCAAAGAAGGTTGTTGAACCGTTAATTGAGCTTAACAACTTTTAGGCTGTTGTGTTGAAAAGTTTGCCAACTAGTCGAGTTACAGAGTCTCAAGAATCGAATTGTGCTGACACTTTGCCATCTTGAAACAATTTTTTCACTTGCTTTTTTTAATGTAATGGTACACCTTATGGTACATTTAACTGACGAAGCTATATTGTGCGGGCTTGTTTAATTTTGATGGATGTACTTGATTGAAAGTTATCTCAAGACCTTGAAACAATATGTCTACAACAGGGCTCATCCTGAGATTTCAATGGCTAGAGGGTATTTGATAGAAGAATGTACTAATTTTTGATCCATGTATATGGGTCAAGTTAAAACGAAAACTAACTCGTCTCTAGCGAATTCACGAAGGCCTAGTACGAGGGGGAACATCTTTCAATCTCACCAACAATGAGTGGATTTAAGCTCATAGATATATATTGTTCAACATCGCATCGATTTAAACATTCATCTAGTAAGTTTTTCAATTTAAACATATCTTAACTACATTTATACACATTCACCAGTCTTAGTCATTTGCAATTGAAGGTTTGCTCATATTGCTATTTTTGTAGGATACACTTGACCGAACTTAGACAGAGGTTGCCTCACTTGCTCGATCATATCGCATATACTGAACAATTTAACTCATTTCACGTCTGGTTTAAAGAGCATGTATGGTCATTATCATTAGTGAGATTGAGTTTTAACATATTGGGTTACTTCTTTGCATTTCTAACTTCAACTAAAATTCTAATCAGGTACACACCATGCGAACGATTGGTGAAACTTTTCCTGCAGAAATCAATGCTCTATTGGACGAGTTACAAAGCTTGTGACGTCAATGGATTTCGATTTCGTATCAAAGAATTAGATGACAGACGGGCAACACAAAATTGTGGGGTAGCATTCAGCGCTGATACGCTAAGTTTTTTTAGTCGAAAGGACAATAATCCTTGTGTAGGAGTTGTTGACCGCGTTAAAATATTGCGTCTAAATATAATCCCCAAGTATAAGGGCATGCGGTGTAGTTTTACCTAGTGGTTCTAGGATCGTATTCACAGGAAATTCTACAGTTTTAGTTCCTAAGTTAATTCTAAGTTTTCTAATTCTAAATTATTGAAAAATAAATTTTTGGGGTTTTAGAAAGTGAATTTTCTATTTAGTTTCCTAAATAGCTTTAAATAAAGACTTACAAAATAATTCTAATGAACGAAAATTGTAGCAAAGAAAAACACTTAATTAATTTATAAATTCAAATAATAAGGAAACAACCTTGGTTTGGAATTCAATTTTCAGGTAAAGAAGAATCTTGTAATTGAAACCCTTTTTATGCTTTTACACAATTCAAATTTCACGTTTTTCTTAAAAGAAGAGAAATAAGAATTAGGAGATTTTTCTTAAAAATTTAAATTATCACTTAATCTCAATTCAAGTTTTATGTTTTTCACGAAGAAAGGAAACAGGAATCGAAAAATATTTCTTTAAAGAATTCGTGGTGTTGAATTCAATTTATTTACGTTCGAGGTTTAAAAGTCGGGTTTAAAGTTTCAAAATTCTTTTCTAGTGATTACAAAGAATTTAGACAAAGAACTTTGTTTTCGAAATTCTTTTCATAAATCAAATTAAAATTCAAATAAAAGTGTATATACGCTTACATATACTCGTTGCATATATACACTTAGGGTTTTCAATTATGTTGATTTCATTTACCTTACTTTGAAAACCAACCAAGGTTATGGAGGTTCTAGCATAGCATGCTTGGAATATTCATCATAATTCAATCCAGAAAATAATTTAAAACGAATGTGAAAAAAAATTAAAGAAAACAAAAATAACACGATGCAAAATAAATCTAGATTCTAAACACACAAGAAAACCTAATGAAATCAAAATAACATAAGAAAACGAAACCCTAATTGTCAACCAAACTTACGAACTCACATTCAATTATTAAAATCATTTAAGGAATTGAAATAAATAAATATAAAAGAGATGAATAACTTTTATTAAATTCAAAATGAAACTGTACTTCGATGAACGTGCGAATAATAAATGTAACGTAAAACCAATTGTCAATGAGCAAAACGCAGCAGCAGCAATCTTTCAAAACATATTCAAAATCTCTCTAACTCTCTAAAAACTCTCAAGAAACTCAAAGTAACTTTAAACCTAATGTGCTTGAAGATAGCTGGAAGAACTCCCCTTCAAAACTATATCAGTTTCTTATTTATAGATGTAGTAAAAACCTAAAGAACAAGGACCATCGTAATTAATATGGGCTCGCCTGATCTGGACGGGCCATAAGGGCGTTCGGACCACAGTGTACATCTTTCTTCAGAATTGATTCAGTCATATACTGGGGGTCCGGACCGCTAGTGGGTGAGCATGGACCACACAGTGTCTTGGTTAAAGGTAAAAGTGTTTAGCTTCTCTCTGCCGTTTGGACCACATCTTATTGGCACACTTCCTCACCTTGTTTTGCTATTCTATTTGAAGTTCCAATTCCATCTTCGTTTCCAGTTGTTTCTCCGCTTTATTTTATGACTTTATTTTCTCCATTTTCTTCATTACTTAACCAATCAATATCCTCGTTTTCACTGTAATGAAGAAAAAAACACAAGATGGAAATAAAACAAATATAATAAATTGCATATATTAATCATAAAATGCATGCATTATCCCCTAATTAGTCAAGTTAGTAATTACAGTTTTCCAGTGTAATCAGTTGTGTTCTACTACGGGCGACTTACAGATGTAATTGGAATTAGATACACCAACGAACTCAAATATATACTCTTCAAATGTGATTGGGTAGAACCCAGACATGGTGTAAAAATTGTTGAATATAAATTCACGCCAGTCATCTTTGTACAACCTAATGTACAAAGATGACTGGTTCAACAACGAGCCTGATTAAGCTTTAAATATTACTCATTTTCTCATTTGAATACATCACATAGAGCATACAAGTGATATTAAATCTATGTTTTGTGTAGAAATTTTCTCATTACTTAAACTTGGAGCATATATGAATTTTTTCCATAAAAGATAGCAAATTGAAATCATTTGGAGGAACAAAACGTTAGAGACAATAAAGAGCAACTGGCAGTAGGTCAACTTTATTTAGAAGAAGAAGATTTTCCATTTGAATCAATGACAAGAAGTTTTGAAGTGCAATCTGGAAACAGGGGGTCATATTCAAATAGGTAAACTTCATATTCGAATACAGTCGATGATTTAAAAATTTCTGGACAAAATAGCATATTCGAATACATTGTTCAGACACATTCGAATGCTGGTTTATAATTCTGCAACAGATTCCACGTGATATTACCTTCTCACGTAATGAGGATTCAACATTAGAGAAGGGCAAATCTATAAATGGAGAAAGAGAATCATTTTTCGGTTAAGAGGATGGATAGTAGACTGACATCAGAACACACCAAGAGAAGAGAGAGAAGAACCACGATTGTAGAGAGAGAAAAGAGAGTAGAGAGCTCTGTTTTATTTTTTCATTGTTTTCTGCTGTAATTAGAGATTTCAGATTAGAGTTTTTAGTTTTCAATTACAATTTCAATTCAAAAACATTTCTGTAATTAGTTTTTAATTGGAAGGAATTACAGTTTTCAGATTTCAATGTTTTTCCATTCATATTTCAGTTTCAGCTTTCATTCCTTAAATATGTTTGGCTAAGTTTTTCTTGGGCCAAGGCAAGGGCAATTTCCTTTCTAGTGAATCTCAAGATGCCAAGCTTCATGGATGTATTTTGAGTTTTCTGATTATCAATTCACTTTGTTATTGATTGCTTTAGAAATCTTTGAAACAAGACTTGATCTACACTGATTTGTATATTTTATCTATAAGCTCATAAGTGTTGCTTAAATTAGAACTCTCATTGCATTCATATATGTGGGTTGCTAGACTTAGAACACTTATTGTTCTTAAGATATGTTATGCACATTAAGTGTTTGGTACTTAGTTGGTTTTAATTGAAATTAATTTTCTTTAAATATCATTACAAATTGAATTGATAATTTACAAACTCTTGGCATTAGAGTTTTACTTGGATTGGGATTGAACTTGTCTTGCCCTATTTTTCAATATTAAGAGTTAGTTAAATTTACTTTTCATTTCCAAGAATTTCTTTAAACACCAAATTCTTTAAACTTCCAAACCAGATTTTAATTACTGTTTCACATTCATGTGGGTTGTGTTTTTTGCCAATCTCTTCCATTAGAGTCATTCATTAGAATTGCACCTAAGATCCCTATAGAAATGACTTGGTTCTTACCTGTTTAATTTTGTTACAACTATACCTTGCACTTAGGGAAAGTTGTCTTGATTTTCTTCACTTAACATTTCTGGTTTTGAGTTTATATTTAAGGTGAAGTAATCAAGCAAAACAGAGCCATACATTTTAGCTGCCTAAGCAGAATAAGTTTACTTTGTGGGGGATCCTACTGACTTGAACTAGCACGTTGCAGTCAAAATGTCATGAAGGGGGTTATTTGAACTTGAGGGTTATCCACGACAGGATCTAAGCTACAGTGTAATCCCAGCTCGTGAACAAGATGCAGACTGGGTTAGAGAGACGGTTGAAGGAGATACAATCGAAATTCTAGGTCCTTAACCTTATCGAGTACTCATTATTCATTTTATATAGTCTTAGGGTGTTTATATTATATATGATATTCTTATGTAGCCAGAACACCGTTACGTAATACCTTGTTGCTAATGTTGAAATGTTAATGACTGCTTATAACTAGTGCGTCTCAATTAAACCCCCAAGTATAAGGGTGTGCAGTATAGTTTATCCTAG